>WWET01002027.1:182016-192875 GCA_011038615.1 Limnodynastes dumerilii
ATGCAAAGGTGTAAAAGGAGATGCCGAAAAATCTGAACTGAAGAAAAACAAAATTAAGATGACAGAAAAAAACCCACAAAGGCCTTCTAATATAGAGGAAGACCTTCGTTCCATGCCCATGAGAAGTGCTGAGGTCGAGACGATTGTCCGGTTGTTCGACAAATGGGATTACGATTGAAATCTGAAAATGTACCCAGCTGTGAATGCCCGCAAAAGAAAAGTTATGACAAGAGTCATCGAGATTCTTCATAGAAAGTTCGGTCATTACTATCAGAAGCAGCAGGTGCATAAGCGCTGGTCAGACCTGAAACGGAAGGAAATGACATGGTTGGATAAGATCCGAAAAACTATAAAAAGTACGTTTAAGGAATACACACCAACATATTAATACTTTTTTGTATTCCTTGCTTGTTTTCATGTTCTCTTTATGTAGTAGGAACCACGTGACACTGTAGTTTGGTATAAAATGGTGGCCATGAGAATGATTGCATACATCTGTCTTGTCATTTCAGGAAAGAATCTTTGAGCAACTGATAAAGCATCCATTACTGGAAAGATCAGTACTGTTAAAAAAGGTAATTTTTCTCCTAAAAGTTCTTGTTCAGCACATTGTCCATAGCACATATTGATAATTGCATTTCTTTACAGAAAAGGATTCTGTCAAGAAGGACTCTGGTGCAGAGGCCACTGAAGCTCAAATCGACAATATAAGCAGCACTAGAAAAGGTTAGTATTGTGTTGGTGGCACAGGGATGGATGCAAATACTGTGAAAGTAAAATATTGAGTGTGTCCATTTTTCCCTTGCAGGTGTCATAGTTATATCAGATGAAAGCACTCCCAGTTCTAGTGGGGAGCAGACCACGGATGAGGAGAAGGCCAACCAGGCTATCATAACTATGGCTAAAGATTGCATCCAGCAACTACGCAAAATAAATAAAAACATTGATTCCATCTTTTGCCAGCTTTTTGAAATAAAAAGTATGGCCAAACAAAACGCAAGAAGAGAAACATAACCGTTAAATATAGTCTCTGGTTCTTATATATAGTCTTTTGTTCTTTATTATGTTATGTTATACTTTTTGGATACGCTGCAAGAAACTTTGTTTCTTTTTTTGTATGGCTTCGTTGACCATGTCAGTCATGTTCTGAATGTTCGTTAATAAAAACCAAAAAAAAATAGGTTTTTGCTGGATAATAAACATAATTCTTGGTTGAGATTGTGTGGTGTGCGTTTTTTTTACATCTTCTGAGAAATACTACTTTGTACTTTCCACAATGGCACAATGGCGGCACATTAACCCCAGTGTAAACAGCCCCCACAGCAGCCAGACACTTATGTTATTATTCTGTTATTATTCTGCTGATTAACGTCTATTGCTATGGCGCTACAGGCAAAATAGTCCCAGTTCCAAAAGCCAGACCGCTTTAATCCCTTTATCTTGTGGTGTGGTGCCGAGTAGTCTTTGGTAATACACATCTTTTGTGTCGGAATGCAAGGATGAGACAGTGCTAACACGCGGTTTCGCCAGGAAGAATAATGACAGGACAGTGGACGCACCACGCGCTACGGACACATAAACCGGTCATATCCTTTCCCATAGTCCTGCCTACAAGTGTCGTCAAGACATCGTGAAGGATTCCACGATTATCGTTAAATGGGCATACACTATGCAATTTTACAGGTTATCACACGGTTTCACACGACAATAATCAAACATTTAACATGACGAAATCATCGTATGAAAGCGCCTTTGGAACGATTATCCATCCAAAAATCGCTACCATACACTACATCGATATTTTGTTCAATTACACTATAATTGCACAATCGGGCAGATAATCGATCTAGTGTATAGGGGCCTTAAGACTACTTATTCCATTGCACTCTAAGTACTCCTCTGGCAAGTATATCTGATACATTCCATGTTGCAACATTGTACTTTTACTGTGTCAAATCAGAACAGTTGTGCCATTTAGAGATTCTGACCGATATCTTCGTCTATATTTCATGGAGGATCCTTGTTCTTTTATTTGTTTGACTTTTTTGAACCTTATTGAGACATTTATACCTATAAATGCTGCATATCACAGCTAAAGGACGTGATAAATTGTCTTTCATATAGACCAGATTCTAACTAATTGCTTTTAGTGCATGATTATTGTTAGCTACAAATGTGTGGTATATACACTTAAAAGCGGTCACAAATTCATATACTATTTTTATTTATTTATTTATTATCATATTGTTAATGGTGTTTTTATTGTATTATTGTTAGTAAATATCTATAATAAATTACATTCTCTGAGCGCCTCTTACATTTATACCTTTTTTACTTTTGAAAAAAAGGCTGCTGGAGTCTGTAGTTATTATTTTCTGTGTTGTGTCTTTTTGGAGCGCTGATTATTTTCCTTTTTCCTACATACTGTAGGTACTCTTTATTGAAGGCTTTTAACAACTCCCCTCACTCCTCCCTACCTCAGTTGCAAGCAAGGGTGTTGAGAGGCTATGACTATGTACTAAATACCAAGCCTAGGTATGTCAGGGCTCACATTGCATTCTCTTTCGGGTGGGGGTGGGAGTTTAATCAGCGGCTCTGCCTGAGCGCCCTAGACATATTTGCCAGATTTAAACTGTTCTTTACTGACAGACTGTCAGCAGCAGTATGTCAGCCATTGCAGTGTGACAAAAAGGAGAATATGCCCAGCGATGTAGCTAATGCCAGACCATTGACACACTGTGAGATTAACTTAAACTGTTTACACACTACCAGTATTTCTAACAATGCGTAACTTAAATCAATATTTCTCATGATTTGTCCAAACCGGCTTCATGATGCTTCTATAAACACCACATTCAGTTTCTGGATCCTGTGCTTAGATTGGCCAGTTTGCTTTGATTATGTCACTCTCTCAAATTTTACTAGCATTTTAGTAGATTTTTTGGGACCTGATTTTGACTTTATTTAAGTAGGTTTTTATTGTGTGTAAATACAGATCCTTAAAAGTTGAACGATACATTTCATTAATTTAAAGGGCTTTCAAAAGAACCTTACCTTGGCACAGAAGGATGTTGTCCAACTCTGTGGTAAGCAAACTGGTTCTGGATTTTACTGCGGACTATACAATTGTATTCTATCTGTTACAGTGCAATATAGTTCACTAAGTCTAGAATCGGTCCATCACCTGACGTACAAAACATACAAATGGTGTTGTTAATATTTATTTGTGAAAGTTAACTTAAGTAATCCATTTTTCATGTTACCACAGATTCCACGGATCATCTTGACACATCCTTCAACATCAGATGAGGACATTGACCAGTTAAATCTAGACCAAGAACTTGATCTTGAGGATAATACAGAAGATCATCTATTTTTGGATTGCTTACATAATACACCAAGTAGTCCCCAATATGCTTAAAATATGTTTATGCCATAGCACTCAAGCCATAATGCCTTACTATTAGATTTATAACATTCTGAAGACTAACATTATACGCTTATGATAATGCCTTCTCTGTTTATTCTGATGCACAGTGAACCATGAAAATTGCAAAAATATATTATGGGTTATGTTGCAGATCGACAAATCACAGATATTCAACTATATTTAAAAATACATTAATAAAAGGGCCAAATTTTATGGATCAGTTGCAGATTTTGAAAATAAGAGGAAAACGGGTATTAATGTTGAAAGGTGATGTTTCCCAGCCCAAATCTAAATAAATAAATAAAAGTTTAAGATGGAAGCATTACATGTACAGTGATCAACATGTTCCTTCAATAAAAAAAAGAACTGCCTATTATATATTAAGAACATTCTTAAAAAAAAAAAATCAGATTTTTTTTTGTTCTTGAAAACTTTTGATAAAAACAATGATAATGAATGTATGCTTCATTATTACCTTGATATTTAAATGGTTATAATATAGGCAAAGGTCTTTATACTCTTCATCATAAGTTTATGAATTGTTTAGGTTTAAACTGACAGATTTGTAAAAGTTTAGAAAACATTTTTTTAAGGAATGAACAAAACAGTAGTCTTTTTCTGTGCACTAGAAAGGATAAATAAGCAACATCATTAAAGGGCCCGATTTAGTTGAACGTGAAGCCCGGTTATTTAGGTTGCAATGCTAATTGTGCAAATTTATATTAAGGATTAAGGATTTTTATATGCATCCCATAGAGGTACATAACAAAATCATTACATTTTTAAACGTAATAACCGGTTATAAGTGCAATTAACATCACAACCAAAATAATTCAATTCACATTCAATTGAATCGGGCCCATTTAATCTTATACTACAATCATTTATAAATGCACAGGTCTGGGATTTTCATTCATGGCTATGTTATACCATACTATTTTGTATAAAATGATGCTTAAATATAATTAAGTTGATATGGTTTATCCATTAAATCTGTAACGCCAAAATTACCACCAAAACTTTTTATTATAGGGAACTTTTAAAAAATGTAGAAGAAGCATTGTATATAATTTTTTTTATGTCTGCTCTAATATTGTAATTACATTGTCAGATTTTTATATTCTCAATTCAATATCCCATTTGCTGAAGAATTAGTTATACAATAACATGACATTCATGTTAATACCTAAAGTTTCATTGTCATGAAGATAAAAAAAAATGTAATAGAACTAATTGCGACACATTAGATATTATTAAGAATTTATAATGGCCTTATAATGGCCATATGTGCGGAGGTCTGTCTGTCCGACAGAGAGAGGGGGGTGAACACCCCCTGTCACTCCTCTGTCCTGTGCGGGCTTTATGGCAGGTTAGGCCGCCATAAGCCTACCTTAAGTAAATTGTGCGAATCAGCGGTCTGTACGCCAGCTGATCTGCACAAGTGTGGGATCCCCCTCCCACACTGTACAATTAGCATGTTTTCACCTGCCTACTTTAGTGGGCAGAGGGGAAGCACTGCCCTTTTTCTAGGAAATGGGCTCGAACGGAAGAAAGTTCTGAACGATACTTGTTACGATAGTGTTATCTATTAAATATTGAGAAACTTTATATTTAAAAACATCTACAACATCTACTGTAGGCATAGGCAACCTGTTGCACTCCTGTTTCTGAGAATGTACAAGATTCAGCGTGCACCAAATAATGGGCATAGCTTGCAGCAGGCAAAGAATGATGGATAAATAGTTTTATAACACATGTAGTGCCTATGCCTGGTCTGGTATGAGTCCCTGGCCAGAATACTGCTGGAAATGATTTTCGCCTGTCTGTATTTTGAATAGGCAGTCTATGCAATTTTTTTTGAATGGGTAAGTATGCCGGACCTGATGCATCTGCCGCGGGGACGGGAGGGTTAGGGTCAGGCTGCGGGGAGTGGAGTCTTAGGGTTAGGCAATGGGGATTGGAATCTTGGGGTTAGGCTGCGGGGGGAGAGGGTTAGGATCAGGCTTCAGGTAAGGATTTCTTAGGGTTAGGCTACGGGAGGGGAATCTGAGGATTAGGCTACAGGGAAGGGAGGGCTAGGTTCAGGCTGCAGGGAATGGAGGAATAGGGTCAGGTTGTGAGAAAGGGGGGGTTAGGGATAGGGTAATAGATGGGGAGTGTTAGCGTTCGGGAAAGGGTTGGGGTTAGATTTCATACTTAATGTGCTCGGTGCTCTGGGGATCAATTGCTTTGCCTCTTCGAGGCAGAAGCAATCGCTTTGCCAGGCAGTTCGGGACTAGCTGGGAGGCAACGGCTCTTTCAAAATAGACTCTCAGCGGGGACCCACAGCCTGCCTGATCTACTGACTTGTATTCCAACAGCAACCCAGAGACCCCTGCACAATCCTGAAATTATATTGACATCTTAATAATGCAGATAGTTGCTCAAGAATTTACAATCTATAGCAGTGTTCCCCAACCTCATTCCTCAGGGTGTCACGTTCAAGGGGTGTTTGGGATCGGTTCCGGGTTTCAGGGATGACGACAACAGGGTTGGATTAAAATGAAACTGAGCAGGTTTAATGACTGAGAGTTGCATACATAGATATTAAATGAAAATAATGCCCGAATGAGGTGGTAATGGGAGGATTTTCCAGAGAGTTCGTAAGGCACAGGTGAAAAGTCCAACAGTAGCAGTGGAAGTCTGAATAGAGTCCAATGGAAATAGGTGAACCAAAGGGTGGTGCAAATAGTAGAGGCAGACAATAGGGCAGATTGCAGCAGGACCGGAGCTGTTTGTGACCTTTGAAGTTTTCTGTTTTATTTTTATTCTGAATCACAACTTGCATGTTATATTCAGGCAATTGATACTTAAAAGGTCTAATTTTAAATATCTGTCTTTTATGCCCAAAACAAGTGCTATAGGCTTACCTTTTTTTTCTTCAGGCATCCCGTTTTTAGGCACACCCCTTTAATAACAGTCTTACATAATCAAAGCTTTCAGGGCATGTTTCTAACTGTTGCAACATGCAAACCAAATAATGAGTTATGGCAATGACATTTGTTCATATTGCATATATTACTTAAAATGATTTGTATCAGATTTTTTTTTATTAGTTTTACAATTAACAGACTACATACACAGGGTTTGTAATACTGTTAAAATGCTCAATCATACATGTATGGTTTTAAGAATGGGTTGGATGTGACGTTAATTAAATTAACAATTACTTGTCAATAAATCGTCTTCTCTCCCACACTACAACTGTGAATATAATCTTATATGGTACCTATTTATAAGTACGTTTAAGATGTCGGTGAACTGCACTGCTGGTATTCAGGCCTGGATATCTATAGTGCGTCTAAATTAAGCATCCTGCAGGGTGATGCACTATGCCCTTTTCAAGGTCATCTGTACTGCCAGTAACATAAATATTTTCTATATAGAACAGTTATTGACTGCATTAATATTTTAAAGTCTAGCTTTATGGATTAACAACTGATGTTATGGTAAAAATAAAAAGGTTATTACACATAGGCTATTGGATAAAAATTTCAAGGTTGTTTCTTTGTGCTTTGAAGTGGTATAATAAGAACAGGCTGCATTAAGTGACTTTATTGGCGATGCACGTTTCTCATTGTACTACACCAGGGTGTGAACACGTACTGTAATAAACAGGTTAGTGATGGCTGCTTGCACCCAGATATGTTAATAGCATTGAACAATATTCCATTCAGTTAATTTCCAGTTTTGGTGAATTTTTCATTCTTCAGTTAAGACTTTGGTATTAATATGGAAGCCCTGCAAATTCTCTCCCCCTCTCTCCCCACATATATATATTTTTTTTTATCCAGAATTTCAGCATTTATGTTTGATACTGATAGCTTCAATATGCTAGATAAAAACTATGAAAACATATGAGCATTGTTGCTACTTAAAATAGAGTATTTCAACAGATTACTACTGTAGTAAAAACAGCTGGTTTACCACACATTCTCCCAACCTCAGTCCTCAGGGACCCCTAACAGTGCATGTTTTCCAGGTGTCACTGCTGGAGCACAGGTGTGTTCGTTACTAACTGTCACATTTTAAAAGCTCCACAGGTGCTGCTCATTATATCACTTGTGATTCTTTAAGGAAACCTAGAAAATATGGACTGTTAGTGGTCCCTGAGGACTGAGGTTGGTGTGATTCTTTAAGGAAACCTAGAAAATATGGACTGTTAGTGGTCCCTGAGGACTGAGGTTGAGGAACACTGATCTATAGGGATCTATGGAGAACACTGATAGATAATGGGAAGTGCTATATATTATGAGTTGGTCCATCCAGGTTGTATGGTAAAAGTGCTCTATAAGATCCAGTCACAGAGTGGTTTTAGTAGAAGAACTGAGAGTAGCTGAGGGAATTTTTTGATGTAAAGAGAAACTGTGCAAGTGTGTGTAATTTATATAATAAAAAAATGGAAATTTGATAGCCAAATCGTCTGAAATAGAGTTGGGAAAATAAGGGAATTAAGGGTTAATAGGGGTCATTTTATATTGTGGTAGACCAGCAAAGAGAGCATTACAGTAATCAAATTATTAATACATGAATAAGAGTTTTGCAGTGTCTTGTGTGAGATATGTGCTTATTCTGGAAATTTCTTTTACATGTATGTAACAGGATAAAGAGACCAAGTGGGTATCTTTTATTGGCAGGTGGAAAAATTATTTGTTCTGTGTTTGAAAGATTAAGTTTGAGCAGAGTTGTTTTTAGGCATAGGCATAGGCTGTACAGGCATTGGGCCACGTGGTCACCACTGAATTGATCATGAAAATATATTATGCCTATGGAGCGGCCTATGTGTGGGCTGTGGCAGACCAGTCTCCTAAATATGGGTGGCAGAGGCAGCAATGGGTTTTTAATGCAGGGAGCTCATGTATTGGTCTCTCTCCCTGCAGCTTCCCTTCATTGTTATGCTTACGTCAGGTCAGAATGCCAGTTATGTCATGTAATCTCCAAATCAGCCTCTGTACCATGCCCTTGAGAAGAGGATTGACCCAGAAGGCAGAAGAGTTTAGATAGTGAAGAGGAAAAGAGAAGATCAAGGAAGGATGAAAATGAAGAAACAACTTATGTATATATTCTGGAGTTCCTGAGATGCTGGAGGGACACAGATCTTCACACCACCCCTATATATTCTATGTGCAACAGGCCAAGATAATCATATCAGGTAACTAAGTAAAACAGAGCTTTGTGAAAAGGAAAATGCTGAATTTCTGTAATACACCTGAAATCCAGTATAATCGTTAGATCCTGTTACTGTTCCAACTCTCATGAAAGCTCAGTAATGCCTGAGATATATTTTACTGACGGTTTTTTTCTCCCACAAACAATGCTGAATCATCAAGATAAATACATTTTGTGTAATACAATCCTGTTCAATATGGGAATTGTGTAGAACGGTTTGCAGGAAAAAAAACACAGACTGAAAGATGACTAGCTATTTATTGCATGACAAATGATTAATGTAAAAAGTGAGAGAGGAACCTACTCAAGTTCCATCCCTGGCCTTCATGCTATGATTCATAGCATTACTATGGATAAACGGGCTTGCTGACATCATTTGTGTCATCAAGCCCATAGTAAGGGGGCGGACTTCAGGCAGTGATTTGCATTAATTCACAGCATAAAGCCCATATTTGTCTGCTCTCCAGAGAGTATGGGAGCTATGCAGTATTTCCTAGGCCTTCCAGGAGAATCAGCAACTAATGACTATGAATTACAGTGTTTGTTACTCCTGTCTATAAATTAAGCCACACCATATTGCCATCTGTGTTTTCTGTCTGATACCTACCAAAAGGAAAGTCAGCAAGTGTGCAGTAATTGCCTATTAACAGGGTTGCCGACTCTCCCAGAATATCCGGGAGACTCCTGAAATTTAGGCAGTTCTCCTGGTATCCCGGGAGATCTGGCAAAGCTCCCGCAAGCTCCGACCAGCTATGAATATCTATTGTAATCCCTAGAGTTACTAGGGATGAGCTGGGCCCACCCCATGAAACACTAGAGATTACATGAATGATCAACAGGGGGGTGGGGCTTAATGACACAATTTGCATAAATCACATAATTAAGCCCAGCCCCTTGCAATAATCTATGGCTTCCCTCTGAATTCTCCTGGAGGGAAGCTTTAAAAAGTTGGCAACCCTGCCTATTAAGTATGACTCAGTAAAACCTGACTAAGCCCTTACGTACAATACAGTATTCTACCCACACAGAGTTGCAAACTGAATATTTAAGGTTGCTCCCAGGACACAGACCCACCTTCTGAATGTAGGAGTGCAGGGGGAGTGTCCTGTTCTCCTATGTGTGAAAGTTAAGGTAGCAATTCAGTATAATTCATAAGGTACTTGACCTTAAGTCATGATCCAGTCCTTTGTTTCTAAGGTAAGAAACATAAATATTTTTACTATATCAAAAGCTACGAAATGTTATACACAAAAAACATGTAACTTATCTGATTCTGGTTTCTAAAGTTTTTAGAAATCTCTAGAGACTTTTCAAACTTTAACACTTAAACTCAAAATACAATGAAATTACAAGACTGGAGCCTTAATGTACATGTTCCTTAAGCCATACAGACATGTATTCCATCACAACCCGTGGCTATCTGCAGATTCAGCACTATCATGGGTACTGATCCAGACCTCCATATGTGAGATAGAAATGTACTCCCATGTCATGTCTGGAACCTTACCTTAAATTCTCTGCATGGATCTACATCAGTCTGAATGGAGATCCATGCTGATGTGCTAACCGCCACCTACTCTCCATCACCTGCATGCCTATCCTCACAACCCTTGCAGGGATGAGGCATTCTAATCTGAAGTAATGCCCTGTTAGATGGATCTTCTAGAGTATGGAACTAAGTTCTGTATGTGAGGCCCCGCCCCCCGATGATGATGGGATGGGGTTTTGTTTATACAGGTAAGTTTGGATTGCAGAACGAGAAACGATGGTGTGCGAGTGGAGGAGACTCAGGAAAAATAAGACAGACAAGACCACGTTTCAAAATTAAATAAAAGTATTTTAATTTCGGTATACTTTCAGATTCTTTTTTATAAATTTATTTTTTTCTTTTGCTCACTTTCACGTAATAAGTAAAACACTAACCAATTACCATAAATGGTAAACCTTCAATATTTAGCAATACAAATATAATATAATTCATAACATTTCTTAGGAATATGTACAATGTATCAGCGCTCAGTAAGTAAAGAAGCATACAACAAATGAATCAGTTAGATCAAGGTAAATGCAATAAATAATATTTCCTTTTCTTCTATTACATACACAGTGTAAACAGTAACTTGTGACCTACACAATCCAGACCTACGCCGATGCGCTGTGCTTACTAAAGCAC
Organism: Limnodynastes dumerilii; assembly: GCA_011038615.1. Lineage (NCBI taxonomy): Eukaryota > Metazoa > Chordata > Amphibia > Anura > Limnodynastidae > Limnodynastes > Limnodynastes dumerilii. Next base: position 192,828 of record WWET01002027.1, read on the forward strand.
AGCGTATCGGCGTTCACTTACCCCGACACTCCCCCTGTGCGGGCGTAT
>WWET01002027.1:206637-218420 GCA_011038615.1 Limnodynastes dumerilii
CTATATGGACAAAAGTATTTGGCCACACCAGTATAAAATCACACAGGTGTATAAAATCAAGCACCTAGCCATGCAGTCTCCATTTGCAGACATGAGTCATTCTTAAGAGATCGGTGAATTCAAGTGTGGTACTGTCATAGGATGCCGCCTTTCTAATAAGACGGGTGGTGAAATTCCATCCCTGCTGGATATTCCACAGCTGTGAGTGATGTTATTAGAAAGTGGAAGAGTTTAGGAACAGCAACTTGCCAACGAAGCATTGTACTCTGTGCTTATAATATTAGAAATACTATTTTATGGATAAAGGCATTATTATAAACATATTAAATATTGATAGTACTCACAGTTTAGATATTTACTATATTTATTAAAGGCCCAGAAGACAATACTATATTTGTTATAGGTAAGGAGGACAATACTATATTTATTATTGGTACGGAGGACAATACTATATTTATTATAGGCATGGAGAACATTGATAGATTTAATATAGGAACGGGGATATTTAAACATTTATTATAGGTACGGGGGTCATTTTGTATCTTAGCATGCTGCCGCTTATGGTACTATAGGGCACAGCATGCCCTGTTAAACATGGGTTTAGGAGTGAGAGAGATTCACGCTAACCCCTCAGGATGGCCAGAATCTCTCTCACTCCTAAACTCTGCGGCTTGTTTGGAAACCAACGCACACGCGCCAGAATAGGACCGATCGATCCAGGATGCGGTATTGAGACGTGAGAACCCAACTAACGCTCAATATTTATGTGATATCTTACAAGAAATATATCTGGTACTTGCATTTTGAATTTTAAATTGTTAATATATATATATATATTTATTTATTTATGTATAAGTTCTTATCACTGAAGTATCTATAATGGGTGCAGGAGCACTTAGCTCTTTGTTTCCACAGATGTGTGGATACTGTGGTGATGCAATAGTGAATCCTCGTGCATGCTGCATTTAGATCTTTGTATCCGCTTCTTTATGTACCATCCTGTCAGTTGTCTCCTGCTTTTAGCTTTCCTTAACTGACTACGAGTTGGGAAAATGTTATTCTTATAATTATGGACATAACATGACCAGTGTAACAAGTTTAAAGTTAGGCATACTGTAGTTTGGGGATATGGTCTAGTAATCTATACTTACCATCTTGAAAGGTAGGGTCTTTGGGGTATATTTAATAGGTCAATTTTGCTAAAATCGACCAAAGTCCCGGGACTTTGCTGGCGATTATGCAATGCCGTATTAACTAAAGGTAAAGACCCGGGACTTTAGCCTTTAGCAAAATCAACAAGGCAAACATCCCTGGACAAAAATTGTCCAGCTGTTTGCCTAGTAAAACATAGAGGTCGTCGGATTCACTAAATGCGATTTTTCCAATTCGGCTTTAGTTCGCCCTGAAAGCGCCCCCAAAAAATCGGCTTCAGTGTGTGGTGCTTTCATTAAAAGCGACACACACTTTAGCAGAAAAACACGTCAATATAATTAACATGTGTTTTTCTCTGTAAAAATGACAAGGGCATCATGCTTGTAACCCTTAGATGCATGCGCTGATAAAACTACAAGGCACAGCATTGCTGTGCCTTGTAGTAATATCAGCGTCAGAGTGTTAAAAAAAAACACAGTAAGAAATAAACACACAATAATTATAGTATCACACATAACTTATTAAAAAATACATTCACAATACAGTATGTATCTCCCTTACATGTTAAAAATAAAGAGGTGGCCACTCCGTTTAATAAAAAGCTATGTGTTTTGTTCTGTGTATAATGTGCGAAAAAAATAAAAAAAAAATAGTATTGACTCACCATTCTGCATTCATCTATCTTGGGATGACTTGCATGGAGGTCGTGAAGTGCTGCTTGAAGTCCTCGAATTTTTGATTGTAGAACGGTCCAGTTGCTGGAAGAAGGCTGTATAGTTGCTTGGAGTTCTTCTGTCCGGTCTTTATACTGTTTCCACAACAACGACATCCTCCTTCCTGTTCCTCAGCGCCGATTTTAATGATCTTTTGGACACTAGAGTTCCCCTTCTATACTGTTAATGACGTCAGGGGGTGCTCTAGTGTCTATGAGGTCTTAGACATTATCGCCAGCCAAAAGCGACCTCTGTAAATATACCCCCTTGACACCATTCATCCGTTCTATGAATGTTACATCGATCACGTCATGAACTCAACTTCGCAAAACTTGACTGGGACACATTATCGACAGGTAAAAAAACCAATCAGTATAATATATATTAATTTATCTTATGGTTACGCTTAGGCTGCAGTTAGCGTTATATCTAGGGATAGGCTGAAATTTTACTGTTGACAAAACTAAGGTCGATATAATAATGCTATTAACCTTAATGTTGTCAGGGACACAACCTTGTCAGCATCAGTTTTTTCAAAATGTATACAATGTTAACCTAATATTGTTGAGTGCATGAATGTGAAAAATGACTATACAGGATTATACCCCACACATTAGATGTCTCAAAAAATGAAAAACATAGAAAAAAAGACTATGTAAAGACTATGGACAGCAGGTATGTCACACTTGTGGCCTGCGGGCCATATGCGGCCCAAGAGCTTGTGTTTTGCGGTCTCACTTTTGGGACGTCCGGAGATTGTTGAAAAGTGCCTGCTATCAGCCGCTGCAGCAGTAAAACTGGACAGCTGACAGCAAAGCCCTTTTCAGCTGTCCTGTATAACTGAAGCATCTGCCAACAACAGGAAACAGATTCGTCCATTGTCACACAGAAGAGCTGGATGGCGCACACATGGACAGAAGGTAAGTAAGGTATAAACAGGGAATACTGGAGACTATTGAATGGGGAATTACTGGGGAGCTGTAGCCATATAAATGGGTAATACTGAGGAGCTGGAGCCATATGAATGGGCAATACTGGGGAGCTGGAGAGACATGATGGGGGATACTGGGAGCTGGGGATAGGGCCGTAACTAGGGGTAGGCGATAGGGGCAGTCGCCCAGAGGACAAAGTCAAAGTAGGGCGGCACAAAACTAATTTTTAAGGTTAAACTGGTTACTACTTCAGGGTCGGGGGCTCAATTCACTTTTTGTCCCTAGCGCTCAAATTACTAGCTACCGCTCTGGCTGTGGAGAAATGATTGGGTATTTTGGGAGCTGGAGACACATGGGTGTGTATTCACAATATAGAGTGAGTTAGGTGCGTCCGGCTCCGTACCTAACTTACCCATCCAGCCACATATTCTGGGAGCTGGAAAAACATAATGGGGAATACTGGGGAGGCTGAAGACATATGAATGGGGAATTACAGGGAGCTGGAGACATATGAATGAGGAATTACTGGGAGCTGGAGACATATGAATGGGGAATTACTGAGAGCTGGAGAGACATAATGGGGAATACTGGGAAGGCTGGAGACATATGAATGGGGAATTACTGGGAGCTGGAGAAAAATTACATATGAGACTTTTTATGTTTCTTGCAACCCACACAATCTTAGACGTTGATTTTTTGGCTTGATTGGGGTTTTGAGTTTGACATGTCTGATTTATAAATATGTACAGAATAGTGATTCAGCTATTACCAGCATTTGAAGAAGGAATAACATTTAAAAATGTATTCTTGAAACAACTATATATAAGTAAACTGATTACCAACTAATCATATCAATTCTAGTAAAATCACTGTAGGTACGGTTCTACATGAGATTTTAGTACTTAATATAAAAGCACTGAGACAAGTGACTATGAACATAAATAGATAAATTACAAATAAAGAGCAGAGGGTTTTTAGAAGCAGGATATGTTTAGAACAAAACAATATATTTTGTATTACTCCAGAGATTTGTAAAAAAAAAAACCATGCTGATAAACACTAAGATTGCAAATAATACCATGAAAATGTAATAAAAAGAATAAACCCGTTTGTGTTGATGAAAGAAAGCCACTGTAGTTTTATATTGAAACTATAAAGAAATGTACAACAGGTGCTAGTTAAGTAAGCCAAAATCGTGGTTAAACCCAGCTGCTGTATGGAGGTGTATGTATTAACCAGGGCCAGATTGAGGGCCATGTGGGCCTGGGGCTAAAAATTATCAAGGACCTCCTCTATATAGTATGCTTTGGAGGAGGATGCAGTGGGAGGCCTGGAGATCTGCAGTGTGTGGGGGCCTATTTTCAGATGGAGGACTGGGACTGTAGTCCAATTAGCCCCATTGTTAATCTGGCCCTGGTATTAACCCCTCTACCCCGAAAAGGAGTCAAAAACAAGCAAACAAACTGTATCCAGTGCTAATGAGTTAATATCTAAAAATAAAGAATCAATGCTGATATTTGAAAATCACATAGAACGGCCCATGTTCACTTAAAACTATATTGATTTTATTTTTAAAACGTATAAAAGGCTTTTCAACATATCACCTCCAAAGTATTGGTATTAATAAAACCACTGCTCTCAGATGCACTGCAAGATAGTAAAAAACACCTTTATTCACATATCATTCTTACTATGAAATAGTTATGAACAAACTAATGTGTTTGGCAGTTGATGTTATAAAAGTTTTTTAAACAGATATTATGCAATATTATGCTCCTCCATTATGAACAGAACCCCATCCATTCCGCTCAGGGATGGACCTGGGTGAACGTCTCCTGAGATATGGTCAGGGCCAGTGTTAGGGTTTTCGGTGCCCCCCTGCAAACTTTAAATTTGATCCCACCTGTTTAACTATTTCACATTATGGTTAACAGAGTATAGTATCCATGTAAGCATCATAAAACACAATCTTGTAACCATAAAAAAGAAAGCAAATCATTGTCACTACTATACAATACAAACAGCCTCCTTGTCTCCACTATACAATTTCCACTTCATCCTAATCACTGCCACACAATACAGGCTATGAACAGATACACGTGTAATAAGTATAAAATATACGCACTTAAATTGCAAGGTAACACCCATGACACTCATGGATTTTTGATGACTTACGTCTCTATAGGGCAACCTTAACTCTACGGGTGATTTAAGTGCCTAAGTTGCTTAGGTACTTGCGTACATTACTAACCGTGTCCTCAAAAGGCCTTTAAATGCCTCCCTACCCACTTTCACGTAACTTCACATGTACGGAAGAAAACCACACCCCTCCGTACATATGTCACTAAGTACGATTTAGAAATCAATGCATAATGTTGTATGCGCTGAATACAAGCAAGTGTTTTAGAATAACATACCACATAGGGATTTGAAATGTGTTAACAACACATGCATGGTACACAACTAGCACACTTAAAATTTTGATGCATATGGTTTTCTACTGACTTATATCGGAAATATCTCTCTTAAGTGTCCAACAGTAGTCAGCCAACATACTTGGAAACCACTTGCCTTGATATTGCTTTTCCATAATGGAAATGTCCTGGTGGAACTGTTCGCCATGTTCATCACTGACCGCCCCAAGATTGGCTGGGAAGAAGTCAAGGTGTGAGTCCAAGAAGTGGATCTTTAGAGACATGCTACACCCCACGGTCTTGTGAGATGTTAAGAGATTTTCCACTAACTATATGTAATTGTCTGCCTTATTGTTGCCTAAGAAGTTGTGGTAAATATTCTTGAGCGGCTCCCATGCAGCTTTTTCATATGGATTAAGCAAGCCATCAAACCGCACATCAAGAATCCATTCTCTAATCTGAGGACCAACAAATATCCCCTATTTAAACTTTGCCTCACTGAACCTCAGGAATGTCTCTCTTAAGTAGGCAAAGGCAAGTCCACTCTTATCCAGTGCTTTGATAGAGTTCTTGGCAAGGCCAAGTTTTATATGGAGCGGAGGCATATAGACTTTTTCTGGATTAACAAGTGGGACACTAACAACATTTTCACTCCTGGGGTCAGTGAAGTTCGCTTTGGCCATTGATTCTGAAGATAATGGCTTGTCTTGTCTCTGGGGGACACCAACAGGGAGTGGAGAGGGTGGGGGGAAAGGATAAGCTAGAGGTGGAAACAGAAGGTGTGGTCAGAGAGATAGGAGAAAAACCAGTAGAAAGCAGTGTCAGTGAGATCAAAAGAGCGTAGGGTTTGAAACAGAAGAGGATGGTCAACGGTGTCAAATGGAGCTGACAGATCAAGGAGGATGAGGATGGAGTAGTGGCCCTTGGATTTAGCAGGTAACAGAACGTTTGGGGGGAGGGTAGGCAGGAGAGAAGAGGGAGATGGAGAGAAGGTGATGGTCAGAGAGAGATAAAGGAGATATGGAGAAGTCAGACAGAGTGCAGCGGTGGGTGGAACTAGGTCAGGGAATGGCCCTGTAGGTGGGTAGGGGATGTGGTCCATTGAGTCAGGCCAAAGAATGAGGAAATAGAGAGAAGTTTGCTGGAGTGGGAGGGGTTTTCAATGGGGAAGTCACCCAAGATAATGGAAGGGAAATTAGAGGAGAGATAGTGGGTGAGCCAGGCAACAAAGTTCTTGAAGAACTGTGAACAAGAACCTGGGGGCCAATAAATGACAGCAACACGGAGGTCTAGGAGATGGAAAAGGTGGGTAGATTGAACCTCGAAAGAAGAGAAGGTGAGGGAGGGCTCAGGAGGTATAATGCAGAAAGTGCAGGAGGGAGAGAAGAACAGGCCGGCACTGCCACCATGACGGTCGCCGGATCTGGGAGAGTGGGAGAAGGAGAGACCTTCATAAGCCAGAGCAGTGAGTGAGGTGGTGTCAGTGGGGGAAAGCCATGTTTCAGTGAGAGCTAGGAGGTCAAAGGAGTTAGAGATGAACAAATCATGTATGGCTGGGAGCTTGTTACAGATGGATCTTGCGTTCCAGAGATCACAGGAAAAGTGGAAATGTGGATGAGGTTGGCAGGGTTGGATGAGCATGGAGGGGGAAGAGGATTGGGGTGGGGGCGAGCAGTTAAGATTGGAATGGGACAGGGAGGGGGTGAGAGAGGATGTCAGACAGAGAGGTCAAGGTGGTAAATGTGGAGAGCACCTGGGCAGTGATGCTGAGGGCACCTGGGCAGTGATGCTGAGGGCACCTGGGTAGTGAGATACGGTGATAGATGTGGAGGGCACCTGGGCAGTGAGATACGGTGATAGATGTGGAGGGCACCTGGGCAGTGAGATACGGTGATAGATGTGGAGGGCACCTGGGCAGTGAGATACGGTGATAGATGTGGAGGGCACCTGGGCAGTGAGATACGGTGATAGATGTGGAGGGCACCTGGGCAGTGAGATACGGTGATAGATGTGGAGGGCACCTGGGCAGTGAGATACGGTGATAGATGTGGAGGGCACCTGGGCAGTGAGATACGGTGATAGATGTGGAGGGCACCTGGGCAGTGAGAGATGGTGATAGATGTGGAGGGCACCTGGGCAGTGAGAGATGGTGATAGATGTGGAGGGCACCTGGGCAGTGAGAGATGGTGATAGATGTGGAGGGCACCTGGGCAGTGAGAGATGGTGATAGATGTGGAGGGCACCTGGGCAGTGAGATACGGTGATAGATGTGGAGGGCACCTGGGCAGTGAGAGATGGTGATAGATGTGGAGGGCACCTGGGCAGTGAGAGATGGTGATAGATGTGGAGGGCACCTGGGCAGTGAGAGATGGTGATAGATGTGGAGGGCACCTGGGCAGTGAGAGATGGTGATAGATGTGGAGGGCACCTGGGCAGTGAGAGATGGTGATAGATGTGGAGGGCACCTGGGCAGTGAGAGATGGTGATAGATGTGGAGGGCACCTGGGCAGTGAGATACGGTGATAGATGTGGAGGGCACCTGGGCAGTGAGAGATGGTGATAGATGTGGAGGGCACCTGGGCAGTGAGAGATGGTGATAGATGTGGAGGGCACCTGGGCAGTGAGAGATGGTGATAGATGTGGAGGGCACCTGGGCAGTGAGAGATGGTGATAGATGTGGAGGGCACCTGGGCAGTGAGAGATGGTGATAGATGTGGAGGGCACCTGGGCAGTGAGAGATGGTGATAGATGTGGAGGGCACCTGGGCAGTGAGATACGGTGATAGATGTGGAGGGCACCTGGGCAGTGAGAGATGGTGATAGATGTGGAGGGCACCTGGGCAGTGAGAGATGGTGATAGATGTGGAGGGCACCTGGGCAGTGAGAGATGGTGATAGATGTGGAGGGCACCTGGGCAGTGAGAGATGGTGATAGATGTGGAGGGCACCTGGGCAGTGAGAGATGGTGATAGATGTGGAGGGCACCTGGGCAGTGAGAGATGGTGATAGATGTGGAGGGCACCTGGGCAGTGAGATACGGTGATAGATGTGGAGGGCACCTGGGCAGTGAGAGATGGTGATAGATGTGGAGGGCACCTGGGCAGTGAGAGATGGTGATAGATGTGGAGGGCACCTGGGCAGTGAGAGATGGTGATAGATGTGGAGGGCACCTGGGCAGTGAGAGATGGTGATAGATGTGGAGGGCACCTGGGCAGTGAGAGATGGTGATAGATGTGGAGGGCACCTGGGCAGTGAGAGATGGTGATAGATGTGGAGGGCACCTGGGCAGTGAGATACGGTGATAGATGTGGAGGGCACCTGGGCAGTGAGAGATGGTGATAGATGTGGAGGGCACCTGGGCAGTGAGAGATGGTGATAGATGTGGAGGGCACCTGGGCAGTGAGAGATGGTGATAGATGTGGAGGGCACCTGGGCAGTGAGAGATGGTGATAGATGTGGAGGGCACCTGGGCAGTGAGAGATGGTGATAGATGTGGAGGGCACCTGGGCAGTGAGAGATGGTGATAGATGTGGAGGGCACCTGGGCAGTGAGATACGGTGATAGATGTGGAGGGCACCTGGGCAGTGAGAGATGGTGATAGATGTGGAGGGCACCTGGGCAGTGAGAGATGGTGATAGATGTGGAGGGCACCTGGGCAGTGAGAGATGGTGATAGATGTGGAGGGCACCTGGGCAGTGAGAGATGGTGATAGATGTGGAGGGCACCTGGGCAGTGAGAGATGGTGATAGATGTGGAGGGCACCTGGGCAGTGAGAGATGGTGATAGATGTGGAGGGCACCTGGGCAGTGAGATACGGTGATAGATGTGGAGGGCACCTGGGCAGTGAGAGATGGTGATAGATGTGGAGGGCACCTGGGCAGTGAGAGATGGTGATAGATGTGGAGGGCACCTGGGCAGTGAGAGATGGTGATAGATGTGGAGGGCACCTGGGCAGTGAGAGATGGTGATAGATGTGGAGGGCACCTGGGCAGTGAGAGATGGTGATAGATGTGGAGGGCACCTGGGCAGTGAGAGATGGTGATAGATGTGGAGGGCACCTGGGCAGTGAGATACGGTGATAGATGTGGAGGGCACCTGGGCAGTGAGAGATGGTGATAGATGTGGAGGGCACCTGGGCAGTGAGAGATGGTGATAGATGTGGAGGGCACCTGGGCAGTGAGAGATGGTGATAGATGTGGAGGGCACCTGGGCAGTGAGAGATGGTGATAGATGTGGAGGGCACCTGGGCAGTGAGAGATGGTGATAGATGTGGAGGGCACCTGGGCAGTGAGAGATGGTGATAGATGTGGAGGGCACCTGGGCAGTGAGATACGGTGATAGATGTGGAGGGCACCTGGGCAGTGAGAGATGGTGATAGATGTGGAGGGCACCTGGGCAGTGAGAGATGGTGATAGATGTGGAGGGCACCTGGGCAGTGAGAGATGGTGATAGATGTGGAGGGCACCTGGGCAGTGAGAGATGGTGATAGATGTGGAGGGCACCTGGGCAGTGAGAGATGGTGATAGATGTGGAGGGCACCTGGGCAGTGAGAGATGGTGATAGATGTGGAGGGCACCTGGGCAGTGAGATACGGTGATAGATGTGGAGGGCACCTGGGCAGTGAGAGATGGTGATAGATGTGGAGGGCACCTGGGCAGTGAGAGATGGTGATAGATGTGGAGGGCACCTGGGCAGTGAGAGATGGTGATAGATGTGGAGGGCACCTGGGCAGTGAGAGATGGTGATAGATGTGGAGGGCACCTGGGCAGTGAGAGATGGTGATAGATGTGGAGGGCACCTGGGCAGTGAGAGATGGTGATAGATGTGGTGAATTACGTTAAGTAGGCGGGGGTTTGTATTTAAAGTGTACAGTATGGGCGTGCTTAGCTGCGTAAATTCGTGTTGCCCATACGTACGTGTGCGTATCACTGCGGTTACGTTGGCAAAAGTTAAGTTAGGGTTTGGAAAGCGCATCTTGACAAAATACGTACATTCAAGGGGTGTGCCTAGGGGAGTGTATAGAATTTACGCACACGAAAATACGCTACGCGAATAAACGTACGGCAAACGTAGTTCTGGATCTACCCCTATGTTAATATTTATGCACCTGTTTCTGTATTCTAACTCACCTGATTCTGTTTCAAACTCACTTAAGTTTGCAAGCTTCACTTTAGTATGCAAGCTACTGCAATGAGCCAAATCTGCCTTGTCCACTCCAGTCAAACTTGTTTAGTCCAGTCCAGCCAAGCCTGCCTTGTCCAATTCAGGTAACCTTTTGCCCACTAACACATAAGCAGATCACATAAGCTTCTAGCTTCCAACATCATGTGAAACACAAATTACATACCCTGATATGCGGATACCTAACCAAGTCAGTCTGTGATATTTTACCTGTCTCCTCCGTTGTCTTGTTGGAGTTGTAAGGACATAAATGGTTTCATACTTACATTTCTGGTTAAATTGGCCAGGCATGCTTCTGATGGCTGGTATAGGAGATCAATGATAAGCTGACCAGGACAGGGACCATATCAGTTCCAGAATTTTGGCTTCTATAGTTTCTGTCCATGGTGATCTCAGCCAATGCAGTGAGGGCTGTTCTAATTCCAGTGTGTCTCTATTCACCCATTAATAGGTGACTGATTTGAGCCTAAGATCTTTTCCTCATGCATCACCTACCTGATGCCTATATATATTGTCTAGATCTTGGACACATGGTGGGAAGGGGAGATCCCCCCATCAAATACTGCTTTCCCCCAATCCCACCTGTGTTCTCCCTTTCTCTCTCACTAGTCACTGGCTTAATTGAGCCTTAATTACTTTTTAATTTCCCTCTTTATTCTCTCTTTTTCTGTTTCCTCTTACTTTTCTTTGTATTCTTCTGGATTCATGTGTTTACAACCTGTTGATGACATGTAACCTGTAGTTTGGCTATACATCTCTCTGCTTGGCCTTTGTGAGAGACAACTGGGTTTGATTTTGGTGTTCTGGAAATGATTAATTGATCCTATTATAAACAATTAATTATTTAAATAAAGGTTGAATAAAAAAAAACCAGAAATAATATTCAATGTAATACAAATGAAATAACAATCTGAATAAAACCTAGAATTGTGTATTTTTCTGTAATACTGGCATGTAGCTATAAAATGTAACCCTGAAATTACTTCACTGCATTGAATAAGAAGTAAAAAAAAAAATTAAAAACAACAAAAAACAAAAAAAACCCGGATTCATTAAAAGATGCCAATCTCATTGAGTGACAAGCAATAAAACTGTCATAGCTGAAATTAATAAGTGTCCAGATTTACTCCCACAGCAGGGAGTGCGTGGGGCATGCACTCCCCGCCCCAATGCCGGCCGTGCTGACCTCAGGCGACCGTAAGGCGCCCGTAGGTCAGGATCCGGCCCAATTCTCTCTCCGTGCAGTTAGAAAGGATAAGCTGACAGTCTCTCTCTCTGCTATTGACAAGACCTGGATTGAGACCCCACTCTTTCTTAAACACTCCTGTGTTTCTTCAATGCCATAATCTCTTCCCCATGTATCTCGAACCTCCGTGCTCTACCCCCCACATGA
>WWET01002027.1:221780-233610 GCA_011038615.1 Limnodynastes dumerilii
ACTGCGGTTACGTGGGCAAAAGTTAAGATAGGGTTTGGAAAGCGGATCACGGACAAAATGCGTACATTCAAGGGGTGTGCCAAGGGGAGTGTATAGAAGATACGCACGCGTAAATACGCTACGCGAGTAAATGTATTGCAAGCGGAGTTCTGGATCTACCCCATTAAATGTAGTTTTTCCACTAGATAGTTTCACCTTCTCCTGTTTCCCTATAAATAGTACTTTGAAATAGAGACTTCGGGCCAGATTCACACCAGGGGAATAACTAATTTTTTTTCTTGTTTAATTGTACATCCTTACATGGTCCAAAGCTTTAATGAGTGATGTAGTTAATGCTGTATGTGCATATGTTATAGAAGGAACTGTTTTTAGGGACACATATTGTTCAGGCAATCAGTATAGGAATACAAAAACATAGTCTCTGTATAGATGCAGTTCTCAAATATAATCATCAGAAAGGAAAATAGTTTGAATTGTGGCTCACGGTTTCATAAAGACTTCTAAATGTCTCCAAGGTTCTCAATTTCCACAGTCGGTGATCCCATGTAGAAGTTCGTGGAGAGATCCCTGTAATTAAGAGCAAAGTGTAAAATCCTTTTCTCCGCTCCTCCACGTGTGCTGGCGGTCAAACAAAAAAAAAGGTCTGCTGAAATGCCTACCTTGTCCTATTTAAAGTGTTGTTCAAATTGGAATAGCAGCAGAATATTACATAGATGAGGCTTTCGTTGTATCAATTAAAAGCAACTGATCTATTTATTAAAGACATGCAACAGGTGTGGGCTGATCCAAACAGAAAGGCAATACGCATAGGATCACATCAACTATGTGGACAATAACTTAAGTCAAGTAAAGGCAACCTTAATTGTTTCTGTGCGTATGGTTGCTTTTGCATGGACCGCAAACACATGTTTTTGAGGGCATGCGTCCTGCTTTTTTCAAATCTTAGCTCTTCTGAGAGAAGGATCTGGGTGACTCCTTGATAGAAGTTGCATAAGAACAAATCAGAGAAAACTTTCATCTATGGAAACTATTATTAAATCTATTATTGTTGGTATCTAGTGCCTATCTGCCTATGAAAAGTATATGATAAGTTCTCTCCCTCATGCTAGGGGAGCTGTAGTATTGAGGGTTTTTTTCTCCACATTTTGTGGATTTGATCCATAAGCTCCTCTGAATGAACCAGGCTAGCAACCTCCAGCTACAATTACTCATATAAGCTTGCCTCCTAAATGTGTCTAGATGTATAAAGCTGGCCATACACTAGGACGATTATCGGTCCCAGCAGGGGGTGGGCCGATAAACTGGACGATTTCCCGCTAGGGAAATAGGTTATACCTTATCAGCCTAGTGCTATTTAGTGATTAAAAGATAACTCTTTAATCTTATCTCTGTAAATGGTCAACATATAATTGCTAATACAATTTATAGTTAATTATCTATAAAACTGCCAAATATTAGCGATAACAATAACCAGATGTTACTGAAACTGTTTACACCATAATATTCCTGCTTACAGGATAAAATGACCCACTACTGTCAGAATCAGTTTGAACAAAATATAGCCACCAGAAAGACAATAAAAGAATATTGATAAAGTAAGACATACCCACCCCTGTCCTGAAGAATACTGTAGAGTCCACAGCTGGCAACTTGTGACTTGACATGATCATGTTATTAGGATGATGCTGCCACTTCTGTCAGTCCAGGATGTTGTCATCGACCTGTAACTGATGGAATACACTTTGAGAGGTGGAACTAGTGCAATACTCCTCTAGAGGTGAAACTGGTGCAGTACTCCTCCAGACATGGTACTGATGGAATATTCCTTTCAGAGATAGTACTGATGGAATACTCCTCCAGAGGTGGTACTGATGGAATACTCCTCCAGAGCTGGTACTGATGGAATACTACTCCAGAGATAGTATTGATGGAATACTTCTCCAGAGATGGTACTGATGGAATACTACTCCACAAATGGTAAGGAAGGAGATGGAAATTTAATTATTGGTACCAAGACAGATGGTAAAATGGTGCAGAGCAGCACAAAACAAAGTGGTCAGTTGGCACCATCTTGCAGAAAAAGAGAGACAAAAGTGGATTATGGCTCACGTTCATATAAGACACATTGAACCTGATATACAAGAATGTACCTAAATATAGGCATCCCGTGTTCCAGGGGCGTAACTAGAACACTAGAAACATTTCTAAAAACATATTTATTTTACCGCAAGCTCAGTGCCAGGGTTGATGTTATCACAGCACTGCTGGTGGTAGGTCCCAGACAAATAGTAAAAACGGTTATGGTGGGGTGATTGCTGGACAAGCGGGCCCCCTATGCCACTGGGCCCATAGCAATCACACACATTGCAACCCCTAAAGTTAAGCCCTTGCCGTATATCTTGGCTTTTTTAGCGATTTGTGCATATGCAATCCAGATGTTACGCACAGAAACCCTTTACACACAGAGTTAGGCATTAAACTTCATGCCTAATAAGATCTGTAAAAAGGGGCGTGCCAGTATTCCTCAAAATCTGCACGTTCTTTAGCAAACTCAGCACAAATATATGCACTGAGAGATAAAGTGGCCATCTGAAGACGGAAGTCAGTAAAACTCCGTAAGAATGAGGGGAGTGTGATGGGAGGGCACTTACCACTTAGTTATTATTGCGAATCCGTGCGTAATTATTTCCTTCTTATCTGTGAATCAGGCACATCTTCTCTAATGCTGAGTACACACTGGAGGGTTCTCTGATGATCACACTTTGCACAATAATATTCTGTCTGTATATTTTATGCATTCCTCAGCCACAAGTTACCATTTTCTCTTCATAAACATGAAATTGCACAAATAGCTTACTGATTATTGCACTGGGCGGACATGCTTAAAACTCCAATCGGCAGACAGGATGATAACATATATATATTATGACCATGGTTCCTACAATTTTCAATTACCAATCCAAATGCTCAATAATTGGCCCAACTCTCATATAGGATCGGATTCAGATCCCCGCATATTTTTCGTACATCGGGAGTCAGTCAGTCCGCAGTCAGTCCCCTGTCACTCCCTTCTCTCATTCATAACAAGTCTGACTTACGCTGCCATATGATCGACATAAGTCACACTTGCGGATCAGTGTCCGACTAATGATCCACTACTTAGTGGGTGATGACGCCCACACTGTACACTTTAAATGCTTCCCCTGCCCACCTTAGCGAACAAAATCCCCTATGATCGTTGTTACATTAGTGAAACTGACGTAACATCTGGAGGATACATTCACCCTCCAGTCCATTCAACCCACTTACGCACCTTGCTTAAAAGTAGGCAGAGCTTACACAGATAGAGGATGTTATTGCGTCTCATGTTGTGATGTTTGGAGCTATGTATGTATTAACTTTGTTCCATAGTAATTAAGCTATCTAATAATATGAATTCATGATTTGTACACTATGTGATATAGTTATATTTGTATCACCTTAGCAAAGACGTGCATAGTTATGCTCATCATATTCATTGAAGCATGGGATCTCTGCTGGACATATCATAATACACAAGTGTTGCCAGATAGGTGGCCATTATATTTGTTATTTCGATTCATTCATGAAAGTAGTAATAATAATAATAATAATAATATGAATAGTAATAATAATAATGGACCATATTCAGACTACCAGACGTATACGTCCGGTGTTTAGCGATTTTTACTACTAAGCATGCATAGTAATTTCTTTATGCAATCTACGTTTATTTTCCTTACATAGATTGCATATATGTGGTCATTAAGACTGCATATACGCAATCTACGTAAGGAAACGATACGTAGATTGCGTAAAAAAATTACTATGCATGCGCAGTAGTAAAAATCGCTAAACACCGGACGTATATGTTATACGTTCGGTAGTCTAAATACGGTCCAATAATAATAATAATAATAATAATAATAATAATAATAATAATTATCGAGGGTACATTGTACCACTGCCTTTTAGCAGCCATTGACAGACCTCTGACTTTTCATTACACCCGCTCCTCAACTGTCATCCTGCCCACTACAACTGTCACCTGGAGCTACAATCTTCCATCATCCATTACTACAATAACATCAAGTGAGTACCGGTAACCTATTATACAGAAAGAGCACAGATAATAACAGTTTCTTGATAATAACTTTCAGTGTTGTGTAAAATAGTTGCTGGTTGGTGAAAATGATCTCCTTTGATGACAGGAAGTGAAATTGCAGTTGAATGTCACATTACTGAGCCTGTATTAACTTACCCAATGTTGGCAGAGCCATCAGTTGCCACAGCGTTTGTGGTCTTTGTGATGAGCCCCAAATATGTGAGAAATACCAGCCTGTTATGATGAAGCAGAAGGAGATCAGTAGGCCCAGTATCCTATCTTATACATTGAGAGTAAAGATACAATGAACAGTTCTGATTTACATGTAATGAGTACACAATTTACACAACCTGGAAAAGGAAATCTATATTGTTATAGAGTGTATTTGCCCTTAGAAGATTAATTCACTTGGGGGTATATTTAATAAAGTCGCGATTTTCCCGCAATTTTTTCGTTAAAATTGCGGTACTCACTAGCCGACGATTTTTACTTGCGATTTTCAAGTGCCGTCGATTTTGCATCGATTTTTCAAGGGGTAAATCGCTATGCTTTTCTATAGAAAAGCACAGCAATTTTCCCTTCAAAAATTGCCGTTGCTTTATGTAAAAAAAACCCCACCAGCGGAGGATGTTTTGAATGCTTAGCATGACTGCGTTGATAGAACTGCAAGGCTTAGCATTGCTGAGCCTTGTAGTACTATCAGTGTCAGCATGTTAAGCCTTCTAAGCATGCTGTGCTGTAGCCGGTCCTGCCTTCAGCTCTTCGGCCTCTTCTGGCACTTGCCCCGACGTCAGGCTTCGTCCTCTTCTTGGGCACCGCTCCTAATGAGCATTCGGTCACTAGAGGGCATCTTCTTATAGGAAATATGACGTCATTTACATTAGTGGGCTCTAGTGAGTGCTCTAGTGTTTATGACGTCATAATTTCTATAAAAGGGTGCCCTCTAGTGACCGAATGGTCATTAGGAGCGGCTCCCAAGAAGAGGATGGAGCCTGTCATCGGGGCAAGTGCCAGAAGAAGCTGAAGAGCAGAAGGCAGGGCCGGTACATCTTCTGCAAGCAAGCGGAGAAGATTCTTCAAGCAACAGGAGAAGATTAACTGCAAAGAAAGAAGAAACTACAAGCAACTCATCCCAAGAATGATGACAGCTAAACGGTGAGTCAGAAATATTTTTTTTACTTTATGCGACTTTTATGTATTTTTTATATGACAAATATCTGGACGATTTCTGTCCAGCGATGTTTGCCTGGTCGATTTTGCAAAAGGCTAAAGTCCCGGGACTTTGCCTTTAGTGAATACGGCGATGGCATAATCACCAGCAAATTCCCGGGACTTTGGCCTTTTTTTGCAAAATTGACTTTAGTAAATATACCCCTTGGTGATTACTTGATAACCTCCATCATCGTCGCTGGGTTCAGGATGAGTTCTTTTTTTGCCCTGATCACAGTTTTTTCCTCAACTATAAGCAAAAAAAGAACATATTTGCTAATTTAGCATGTGTGACATATTTCTTCCTGTTAATAATGAAACTCGTTTTTTAAACATTAATTATATTTACAAATAGGAAAATAAGTTAACAATTACGCATAATAAATTGAAAATAAGATAAGTAAAAAGACTTATTTTTACATACATTTCTGGCCATTAGACAAAAGGCAATTAATCATGCCCTCTGCCACTAAGGTCTTGCATTTGGCAACTTTGTTCAGCCGAAATGATCTTCTAGGTTTTGCTGAGGCCATATTTAAGGAGACAGAGTTTCCCATAAAAAACAGCAAATACGTGTAGAGTATTCAAAGTCTAAGACAGGAATACAACTAGTGCACCTGAGCAGTGTTCTCTTATAGGGACGCATCACAATGGTTCTCATGACAACATGGCAACCGGTCAGTTATAATACTGTCCACGAATGGACTAGATTTTTATTTTACTGTGCACTAACACTTCTTCATTGTAGCATAGACTTATATACTTTTTATTTTTTTATTTATTTTTTTTATCAATAAATGCCGGCATAACCATTTCTCTTTTGAACACCTCTGCTTATGAAGCCATTTATTTGTATGAGGGGAGCTAAAAACAAATAGGAGTAGTTCCTTCCCAGTTGAAAGTTTTAGAAAGGAAACATAATGGGGAACAGTTTTCATATTACATTATGTCATTTGAAGAGAAAACTCCAGAGAGTAAGCTATGAATTCTGTCTATATTTTTCACTTGGGTTGGTGTCACCTGGTGCAGTAACTCATGGTGTCTCCCTTAACCCTAACCTGCCCACAGACCATAGAGAATCCTGGTCAAAAGAATAATCTAGCACTCAATTTAAATAGAGTATATTATAGATCATTCAAGAGTCAATAATCATTTAAATAGTCATTGAGAGGAATTTCTGTTTCCAACATAAAGCCAAGAATGTAATATAGCACTCAGTTAAAAAATACAACCAGAGTTTGATAGAATCATTTCACCAATATTGGTGACGTTATTCAAGTAAAACTCTGTTCTCTCTTCTGGAGTTATGCATAAAAGTCTCCAGAATTAAGAGAGTTAAAAGTTTTCTCTGTGTCCTCTCACAGTGTGTTGTATAGCTGTCAGTACTGGTTGGTTTACTTGGTGTCCTCTCACAGTGTGTTTTATAGCTGTCAGTGCTGGCTGGTTTTCTTGGTGTCCTCTTATAGTGTGTTGTACAGCTGTCAGTGCTGGCTGGTTTTCTTGTGACTTGTATCTGTGGAAGTGCTGACACCATGTATTACAGTGTCATTGTAGGGTTCTCTTCTGGATGCAAATAGCACTTTCAAAGTGTATATTCAGTAATTAGTCAGGCAGTGGGGTCAGACAATGTCACCCCTCTGTTAATATGTCACCTGGTGGAGTCCACTCCCCGCACTCCCCTTGTGATGCCACTGCTTCATAATATGTTCCCTTTACATTCCATCAGGGGCGTCACATTTTTTTTTTGGGGGGGGGGGGGGGGTTAGAACTTAGCCCTCCCACTGGCACCCCCATCTCATCTTGGTGCATCCCCCCCCTTGTTATGTAATAAGTGTATTAGAGCTACTGCCATAGGAGGCGTGGCTAACTCATTGTGGGTGTGAGCAAGCCATTGGGGGTGTTGTCAGCCTATCATGTCTGTAGCCACCCAGTACTCTGATCATGTCTCCAGGTTCCCCAGTATTCCCCATCATGTGCCACCAGCCCCCTCCCCCAGTACTCCCTGCCTGACATGCATGTTTTATGGTCCTCTGATGTGTAAACTGGCCTGTGTGTGGTAAAGTAAGTGAGTTGACTTCTACTCACATAGCCCCTTTCACAGACATACAGTATACATTGATCCATGCTGGAACTAAATTGTCATAATTTTTTTTTTTACATTAATTATCTGCGTTACATTTGCATTTAGGGACAGCCTCATTACCCTCCCTCCCCCCGCCCCCCTACACTAACTTCAGCGTAGGGACGCTGGGGGACGTCCCCTCCAGTGTCCCTACGGCGCTACTATACATTACGCTACTATACATTACGCTTACGGCCGTCCGCATCACAGCTGCTGGTCAGAAGCCCATCAATATCAGGAAGTGATGGCCAAACGCCATACATATGGCATACTCCATGCATTGTCTCCAGGTTTCTAATAACCCCCTTCATGTATCACCAGCTTCCAATAATCCCCATCATGTCTCTCCAGCTTCCATAAACCCCCCTCATGTCTCTTCAGCCTCCCAATAATCCCCAGCATGTCTCCCCAGCCTCCCAATAATCCCCCTAATGTATCTTCAGTCTCCCAGTAATCTCCCTCATGTCCCTTCAGTCTCCCAATAATCCGCCTCATGTCTCCTCAGCTTCCAATAATCCTGAGGTCGTGCCAGTGTCACACTGAGCTCTGCAGTCAGGCGCCTCCAGCTTCGGGATGGGACATGTGGGTGGCTTAATTACGCCACTGTCTGCCGGTCTGCATAGCGGGGGGACAATCGGCCTGGCGCCGCATCCCCTCGTTTACAAGGGTCCCCATTGCCTCCCTTGTCAGCAGTCCTGGGTGCCCCCTTGATATTTTTGGGGGGCGAGATGCCCCTCGCCCCCTTCCCCCCGTTCTGATGCCTATGCATTCCATCATACCCATCCCTTCTCAATATGCTTTTATATATTTACAATATAATATAATAATAATTCTGTGTAGTGTAGATTGCTCAATTATTTCATATTTGATGCTTTTAACTTTATTTTTAAGGAATCAAACGGTGATTTGCTTAGAGCTATATGTGATGCATATATTATGCTCATAAGCTAAGATAAACACTCATAAGGCCTGATCCAGACTTAAGGCTGTTTTACGTATGCATGCGTAGCTAAGTTACACACTACTAAGGATAATCCACTCCCCCTGACACTCCCCTGGCATGCACGTAACTTAGCTGACTTACATGTTCAGAACCCTGTCTTATATTTTCCTTGCATATCTCTATGCGTATGTAATGCATTGTCATACGTAAGTGCCTAACCCAGCCCATACTGTAGAGTTTAAATGCCTCCCTCTGCCCACAATGCATATATATATTCGGCTTGAGTAGTAATGTCACGCCCTATCGTAAGGACTTACGTACAAGTTATGTATGATCAGAATTATGATGACTAGCATTTGCCTCGCGCATGTGCAATGTGTTCCCACAGCCAGATTTTCGCATGTCGCATGCATAAATCAGCTGTCGTTATTAAATCTGGATCAGGCCCTTGGTTCGGAATTATTATGACTTCATTTCTATATACAATGGGCCTGATCCAGACCTACGCTGAAGCGCTGTGCGTACTAACGCACAGCATACCTCCTATGCACTCCCCCTGAGACCCCCCTTGTCCTGCCGTATTTACACTCTGTTACGTCGGCTGCAGGCTACCCTAACTTTTGCCGGTATAACTACGGCAGGACCTGTTTGTAATGTCCTAACCCTGCCCTTCCTGCCTAATTTCCCTGCCTCCCTCCGACTACCTTCCCTAACTGTTGTGTAGTACATTTCCACCATCTCGGAGATGGGGATCGCAGGGACTTTTCCCTGCTACTGCGATTATTTAAATGAGAAAAACTTCAATTTTCTCATTTAAATATAGTGGAACGTTAAGTTCCACTGTCGCAGAGTGCACTTAGTCGCACACATACGTATGGGCAGCCTTTAAAACATGTGAAACTGCCTCAATAAATGTAATATTTTTGAAGGTGGTACTCGACCTCATTCCTAAAAAGGTTGAGAACCCCTGCTCTATAGGATATTAGGGATTGATACATAAGGACAAGTGCTATAAATCACACAATGGACCAGCCTGCTTCCATGATAAAAGTGCTCAGTGCTCTGTATGATCCAGTCACACAACAGTGTTAGTAGCAGAACTGAGGGGAATTTTAGTGTAGATGATCGTGAACAAGTTTGTGTTAATCAGGAAAGTAGAGACATAATATAGTAGTTGTAAATAGTATAGACAAATGTTAAGTAGGTTGAGGAATTGGTAAGTTTGTCTGAAGAGATGAGTTTTAAGGGAGTACTTGAAAGCTTGAAGAGCGGAGGATAGACTTAGTGGGTGAGGAAGGTTATTCCAGAGAGTGTGTGCAGCCTGGGAAAAGTTCTCTAACTGGGAATCAGAGCATTTGTTTAGTGTAGAGGAGAGCTGTATGTCCTGTGAAGATCTGAGAGCGAGTTAGGATGTATCTTGAGATGAGTGAGGAAATGTATGCGGGTTCAGACTTGTTGATGGCTTTGTAGGTTAGCAAAAGGATCTTGTATTTGATTCTGTAAAATAATGTAACTAATGTAGAGACTGACAGAGTGGAGAAGCTCTTGAAGAGCATTTAGCAAGGAAATTCAGTCTAGCTGCTTCATTCAATATAGACTGTAGAGGGGTAACTTTATTTTGTGGGAGTCCAATAAGGAGAGCATTACAATAATCAATGCGGGAGATGATTAGTGCATGAATGAGAGTTTTTGCAGTGTCTTGTGTGAGATATTTGCATATTCTTGAAATGTTTTTTAGATGTATGTAACATGATTTAAAAACAGATTGTATGTGGGGAACAAAGGACAGTTTAAAGTCAAGGGTAACACCTAAGCATCAAGGTTTATGAATAGGGATTATCAGTGTTGTTGTAGCGTGAATATCGATAATAGAGGGAATAGTGCATGCTTGAATAAATATGGGAAGATTCCAGTAGTAAGAGAGAGATTGCAAAGATAGACATTGACCTGTGAAGGTACAGGATCAAGAAGACAGTTAGTAGAGTGAGAAGGGCAGAAGAGAGCAGATATTTCTATCATTTGTGGGTTGGAATGAAGACATGATGCCTGAGTGTGAATGAAATAGGCTGAGTAGTATGTTAGCTGATAAAGAGGAGAAGGACACCAGTTCATGTCCTTAAACTACAATGCAAGATCCTGAGCACTGATAGTTGATAGTTGTATATATATTATTTTATTTTATATTAAATCATACCAATGCCCATGAAATGTCTTTATTACTTTTCTCTTTCTGCTATTAAATCCTCTCCCTATGTAACCCATCACCTTCGTTGCTTTTCTTATTGCTTTGTAACATTGCTTACCTACCTTTACATCAGTAGAAATAAGGACTCTTAGATCCCTTCCCTCCTGATAACCAGCATTAGCTTTTTCAGTCATTTGTGGTGGAGTAGCTTTTTTTGTGGGATCAGACTATATGGGTTAGAATTTGATTCCCACTCACACCAATGAGCCTTTGCATCATGGAGAGTCGTGCTGGTTTCGAGGGTCAAAGCCTCTTTCTCAGACCACTTTGAGAAAGAGGCTTTGTGTTATGACACTCCGGGTTTACCTGGTTAGAACTGGAGTGGTCAAAGAGAGGGTATTTGTGGTACCCCGGGATTACCCGGTGAGATCCGAGGTGACCACTAAGGAGACAGGCAGAGTGAACGAGTAGGTTTCCGGAGACCGGAGACTTTACTATCCAGGGGGTCTTCACCAGTACCCCTGATGGTGGGGATGGGCTTGGCAGCGGTCTGATAGCCTGGACGGACCCCGGTGAACCAGACTCGTGGAAAGGAGAGAAACACCAGGAGTGTACACCAGACAGGAGGGACGGGAGTAATTTATAGATAGTGGGAGTAGTAGTCCAGAAGCGACCGGACTGTAACGGACAACACAGAACACTTAACGCAGCACGTGGGACAGAAGAGTGTTCACGAGACGGTACATGGCGTACAAGGGCTATCACACACTCAAGCACACAGCGGTGCCTCCAAAGAGGTAACATAAACATTCACTCAAGGTAAGGATAGGAACTGCAGGGAAGGTAAGTACAAGGTAGGGGTGAGAACCTGGGCTGGAAACACAAGGGAGCTAGGGCAGGATTCAAGGCAGGTAAGTAGGTCAGGCAACGGTCAGATCACTAGGCTGGAAGCACTAGGCACACAGTAAGAAGCAGGTCACAGAACTGAGGAACAGACTCTATAACCAGCACCTGGGAGAAGTGAAAGGGTGACTAAATAGAGACAGCTGCACAGTGATTGGCCAGCAAACCCAGGCCCAACCCAGGAAGTGACACAAGCAGCAGAAGGCATAAGAACCCTGCAGGCAGAGCATGTGGCTAACAGAGAAGCTGCACATGAGGTAACTATGGATGCTGCTGCTAAGGAGCCTGCCGGCAGGGGAATCCACTGGAGCAAGGTAAGATAGTAATGGGGATAGGAGCAGTGCG
>WWET01002028.1:18854-40441 GCA_011038615.1 Limnodynastes dumerilii
TGCACTGTTCTGCAAAATTAGGGACAGCTAATTCTGTACATTAGTATGGAATGGCCACTTATGTCTGGATCCGGTCCGATATATATTACTGAGAATACGACCGCAATTGGGTATATTTTGTGTACAACTGCTTTTATCCACAAAACACAACAAATATATGAATAATTCCGAATAAGGCCCTTCGAGAAGGAATGGTTGTATCTGCTTAATTACAAATAACATAATTACAAAACACTGTAGAAAAACACACAGCTGCCCCTCTCATTTGTATTATATATCTTTTTTATTTACTTAAAATTATCCTGCCTACTGTCAAATAGGTGCTATGAATGTAGAAAAGTGTATCATGTCTTCTTACCCTACTATTTATAGCAGATCAGACAGAATTGCACCGCTGTCTCCTCAGATATTGTGCACTCACACCAGAATGCACATTTATTTGGTATTATTTATTTGGTTTCCTCCTTGCTTTTCATTTGGTTTTTAGAGTTGTGACATAAATATTGTGTAGCATTGGCCATTGCTCCGCTCCCTCCGTGATTACATGGCTGGATTTTCATCTGACAGCCCACATTCATCTCTCGACACCGTGAGACTTCATATGGATTGCATTGAATCCAAGCAACAAAGAAAGCAGAAAAGACGCAGAGGTAAAAGGAAATAAATATGTGTTGGAGCAGGAAATGCAATGCTCACCTCACATTCTGAGGCTTTCCATACAATGATTGGTTCCCTTATTTGGTTTGTGTGTACATACTGTGTATATGTCCCAGAGGACAAGCTATAGAAACGTTGGCTTGTTCAAAACATTGGCACAACCTGTTATATTCAAGTGCAATTTGCCATTTACCCAGAGCCATATAGTGGAGCTGCTGAAAGATGTGGGAGGAGGCACTTTAGACAGATGGATGAAACCAAAGTAAACTTAAAATAGGAGATTTGACAAAGCCACATACGTGGAAGAGGTGCTGCTGAGTTTACAATCAGCTATTACACCTACATACACACTAACATGCCATAACTCCCAACATCTGGCCTTCCAATAAAGGGACAAACAATCTTGTACTCAGCCCCCAGTCCTACCCAAACTATGCCCAGCCCTGTCCTGTACAAACTTTAGTTATGCCCCATGGGACATCTATCTCGTCTATCTATCTGTCTGTCTGCCTATCTATCTATCTATCTATCTATCTATCTATCTATCTATCTATCTGTCTGTCTGTCTGTCTGTCTGTCTGTCTGTCTGTCTGTCTGTCTATCTCACTATCCAGTCATCATTGCTGTCTATTAAAACATATGGATGCATTTCTGAGATATGACATGCATGGTTTATAAAGTAACAGCAGCGATATAACACTGCAGATTACATATCCTTCACTAATTTCTGCCACTTTCCCTCTACATTTGTTAGGCAGATGGCTGACAATCTGTGCTTAGCTGAATGGAGGAAGCTGAGAATGTCACATGTGTTTCCCTTACAGCAGCAATATTGGCTGGGGATAATCACCAAGCCTCTAATGAAGGTCACACATTCGTTTCTGAGGACGCAATGGTAATTTAAGGTATTACATCATATGGTTACCTTTGACCACACGGTGCACTACTAATATTCTGTCTACCCAAAGCTTGTGGTCATTGGATAATTAGAGGGAAACAACAGACCTTGCACAGTTTTTTTTAAATAAATCACACTTACTGTGTAACAGGGGCGTCGCACCTTTTTATTTGGGGGACCCTTCTCTTCTTGATGCGCCCCCCCTCTCTGTTGTGTATTAAATGTGTTTGTGCTGCCGCAAAGCCAAAGGGGCGTGTCTAACTCATTGTGAGCATGACCAAGTCATTGGGGGCGTGGCCAACTCAAGGCAGGTCCTAGCCAATCTGGTAACCGAGGCAAGATTTTGGCTGGTGCCCCCTAGCAGAAAATCCTTAACTTCACAACTTTTCCACAGTAATGTAATTGAGATAGAATTTTTATTATTAACGCTTAGTTATATAGCGCCACAAATTGTCGGCAGCATTTTTACATTCACATCAGTCCCTGCCCCTATAGGAGCTACATAGGTTCCTAACACATATATACATTAGGTATACATTAGGGCCCTAACACATATATACATTAGGGTTTTGTCACGAACTGTGAATCTTTAGTGGGATCTGCCCGGGTTTCCAGAGAAGCAACAGATGTGAGGTGAATAAATGATGGGTTTAATGAAATTGAGTGGCAAAACACAGATGGGAGCATATCTTATAGTGACCACAATCCAATACAGAGTACATCCTAGTGCCCAAAACCCAACAGAGAGACTTTATGTTGTATTTTTTGCAGGTTTTTCCATCTTAATTAAAGGTTTGTTTTGCTCTTTATATGTCCATATAGTTTTTCTGCCACATTTTTTTTCCATCCATTAATTCTTCCCCTTTCTCGTGTGCCCACTCCGTGTTCATTCATTCTTTCTGTCCCCTTCTTGTGTGCCCATGTAGCCTTTCTGCCCACTCCTTATGACCATTTATTGTTTCTGCTCCCTTCTTGTGTCCATCCATTGTTTCTGCCCCATCTGTGTGCCCATGTAGCCTTCCTGCCCCTCCTTATATCCATCTAATTGTTTCTGCCCCCTCATTGTGTGCCCATGTAGCATTTCTGTCCCCTCTTGTATCCATACATTGTTTCTGTCCCCTCTTTGTGTGCCCAGCTGGTGTTTCTGTCCCCTCCTTGTAGCTACCCATTGTTTCCCCCCCCTCAGTATTCACCATAATGTACCTTCAGCCGACCCCCAGTATTTTCCATTATGTGCCTCCATCCGACCCCCAGTATTCACAATATTGTCCCTTCAGCCTCTCCCCTTTTCCTTACCTTCCCTTCCTCCTCCGCGGCGCTCATTCTGTA
This sequence comes from Limnodynastes dumerilii, assembly GCA_011038615.1. Lineage (NCBI taxonomy): Eukaryota > Metazoa > Chordata > Amphibia > Anura > Limnodynastidae > Limnodynastes > Limnodynastes dumerilii. The sequence goes on from WWET01002028.1 coordinate 21,739, forward strand.
AGCAGGAAGCGCTCATACAGGAAGTTCCTGTATGAGCTGCTGCAGCTGTTACATAGAGCACTGCTCTATGTAACTGCACTGCTCTATGTAACTACTGCTGCAGCTCATACAGGAACGTCCTGTATGAGCACTGCAGTGTGCATAGCGGGGAGCACCGGCTCTGTACACTGACAGGCGCTCCCCTGTTGCACACCATACATTTTTTGCCACCCCCCTGTCCCGACATCTCTGCTGTGTAATAAAAGTCACTTCTGTCTATGCTTCTGCCTTTCTATTAATTCCGACTGGAAGATCGAAGAAGGAAGAAACACACACCGATGTGTGCATGGCTTAATGACGCGATTTATTCAAATTGTTTCCTGAAGCCCGCCTTCCCATCATTACTACTATTCATAATATTACTGTGGAATGGGGCGGGGCTTCATGATGCAAATCATCAAGACCTCATCCAATACCTAGTAACACTAGGAATTAAAGTATTGATAGAGGGGGGTGGGATTTGAGTCAGTGATATGCATGAATTCAGGGTCTGAAGTCCATTGCAGGAGATTTGCCTGTTCTACCGGAAGAAAAGCCAGGAAAAATGCCTGAATTTCTGGAGTTTTGATATTACGGGAAAGTCAGCAACCCTGACCTAGATGGTTCCAGCTGAAAGAGCAGTATGGAGTTTGAGGGGAATATGGGGTTCTATCAATGTACTGCAGCTACTAGCTCATAGTTTTTGACTCTCCCGGAATGTCCGGGAGACTCCCGATATTCGGGCAGTTCTCCTGGTATCCCGAGAGAGCTGGCAAATCTCCCGCAAGGGACTTGAGGCTCGTTGTTTCCATGGGCCTGATCCTGAATAACGCCAGCCGTCGCTCGGACGGCAGGCGTAAGTGTAAGATCGGCTTTGCAGCCGATCTGCGCATGCGCCGGGCAGATGTTGGCAACGCCCGATCCGAGCCCAACGCTGTGTCCGTAGCAGCGCCGTAGGGATGCTGGAGGGGACATCCCCCAGCGTCCCTACGTACAGGTTAGTGTAGGTGGGCAGGGGGAACTAGTTAAATAAAGGGTGGGAGGGCAGGCTAGGCGGCCATACGCTCCTGTGCGAGCGTATGGCCCCTTCCTTACGCCGGCTGAAGTTAGGGTAGCCTTCAGCCGGCATAAGGAAGGGGCCATACGCCCGCACAGGGGGAGTGTCAGGGTAAGTGAACGCCGATACGCTGTGCTTTAGTAAGCACAGCGCATCGGCGTACCTCTGGATCAGGCCCCATGAAACCACGGCCTCTAGTTCTGCCCCCTGCCTGGTACCACTACTTTACTAGGGACAGGGAGAGACTTGATGACGCAAACTGTATCATTTAGCCCTACCCCAATCACTATGAAACCCCGAAAGGGGTAATTGATAGTCAAGGGACGGGGCTTGATGAAGCCCCGCCCCCTGCATGCATCAATGGCTTCCCTCTGGGATCTCCCGTAGGGAACCTTTTAAAAGTTGGCAACCCTGTGCTAGTTTAGTGCTTGCACGGTTTATGTAAAGACTAAAGGGATAGTAGTAGGGGAACTATGGACATTAGTTTGCTAATGTCTTGTAAAGAATACTCAGATATATCTCACAGTGTGAATGACTGTATTCAGCAGTATACCAGCCTGAATCCTGCACTACCCAGATCTTCCAGAAACTGTCTGCATAAAGTCCAGTCATTCCACAATTTAAATTCAGCCCTAGTCCTTATCTTGACTAAACAATATATAGCTTATTTAAATAACTCTATTCTGAACTTTATTTATAATGCTATAACTTCTACTTGCTGCTTGCCTTAAATGCTGTGCTCGGTCAGCCAGCTGCTTAGCAACCAGAATTATTCATGACCGCTTCTTAAGGTCTGGAATATTCACTAATGTATTGCTACAATATGTAAAAGCCTGGTTACTTAAAATGGAACCAAAACAAAAAAGAACAGAGAGCACTCAGAAGCTATCGCATGGAAACTCTGTCTACTACTCTGCTGCAAGTAGTATGAACGCAATGCACCAAGCAATTACTTATCATATTGTATTTTCAACTAAATAAAATATATTCTTCTCAAATGTATATTCTCTATATTATCTATTGTCTTGTGACTAGGGACCAGGGACCGTATTTACACTTGAGTAAAATTGAGAACTTACCTTAATACACACACGCGAAAAATCCACAATACCGATTCAGAGAAAAGAAAGAACCAAGTTAACCACTCCCCCTGTGTCGGGAGTGCAACATAAGGACGTAGGTCTTTCATGCACATGCGTATAATTAGAGGTGTGGATCCCCGCAAAGAACGGCCCTATTTCAATAGTGCTGTTCTTTCCCAGCCAGTTTCGAACTGGCTGGGATATCGATTGCTTATGCCTCGAAGAGGCATAGCAATCGATCCCCGGAGCACCGAACACGTTGCTCTGAAAGGTGATTGGCTAAACTAACCCCAACCCTTCCCCTAATTCTAACCCTAACCCTCCCCTTCCATCACCCTAACCCTCCCTTCCTTGCAGTCTGACCCTAACCCTCCCTTCCCTGCAGCCTGACCCTAACCCTCCCTTCTCCCTAGCCTGACCCTAATACTCCCTTCTCTATAGCCTAACCCTAAGACCCCCCTCCCCACAGCCTGACCCTAACCCTCCCTTTCTATGGTCCTAACCCTAACCGTCCCTTCCTAAGCCCCTAACCCTAACCCCCCCCAATACTAAAATGCCCGGAGAGGGTTACTCACCTCTCCGTAGCTGTCATCTGGTGGGTCTGCGAAAATACCGATGGGCACACTCACCCATTCATTAAAAAATATTCAAAATAGAGACAGCCGAAAAGTGACTTTTGTCTGTCTCTATTTCGCAAAGCAGGCCATTGGACCGGAGACTGCAACCGATATAATTAGGTACGTGCGGACTTTATTATCTGTAAATCAGTCGTGCATTAAGGTATTTAAAATAGTTTATGATTCAAAGATACGTAACTAAATGCACTGATTAGAATTTGGAAAAGTACATTTTTTTTTATTTATTTCTAAAAACTGCACATATTCTGTTTAACAAATGTAAACAAAAGTAACTTAACAATACAACTAGAAATAAGAATAATCATGACATACTTTACAATACACATAAACGCATACTGCATCAATGATCCACTACATATAGAGACTTTCATAAAAAATTGATAAAATAAGCAAATTAAAAAAAACACAAAACAACCAATACAGTTAAATATAAGTAAATGTGATGGTATTTGTTCACAATATTTTAAGTATATAAAAATTCAAATAAAACATTCACAAATTTAAACCAAATAATGGCACCTTTACAATGTTAAAGTCAAGCACAAAATGTAAAATCAGCATTGGATTAAAAAAACGAGCCATTATTTGTTTCATTTATAAACACACATCCAATGATAAACACGCAGAAGGTGTGGCCTGAACTAAGTAAGAGAAGACGCATGGCCTCACAGCAAACAATATGGCTCTTCAACTGACAAGTGGTCGAGGGCTACCTTAACTTTTCCCATGTGTATGTTAGTTTCTGCAAGACACTCCTACCTGTGAATCAGTCCTAACTCTGTTGGAATACCCATACTGTACATTAGTAGCCCGTGTACAGCTCATTTGCATTAACAGTCTTGCCCCTCTAGCCACCCATGCGGAACTCATTCCGTGCCAACGTGTGCATTAGTCCTAAGTCTGACGTCCGTGTATGTGAATCATTTTGGGCATGCACAGTTTAACTGATCGTAAAAATACGCACATAGGTTTTACACTTACTTATGTGGGAATACAGCCTCAGATCCTCAATTTATAATGATCACACGCGCGTAAGCCCATTCGTACGGAATGGACTTACGTGTGTGAAATCTTATGGTCCGTAATACACTCCCCTTGCATGCACAAACTCTCAGTCCTCTAACCACTACCTTAAATCGTAACCGCAATCTTCCACGTAAAATGGGGCAGGAGCATAATGCAGCATCGTATATAAGGGCTTAGCTAAACCCTTGCTATAAGATCTCCATAGATCTTGGGCGTACATCAGGTTCGCATGGTGGGTGATGACGTTCGGTCCTTCAAAGGCAGTTGCTGCACGGAATTTAGAATCAATCATGCTGCATTTACTGCATAACAGGCCTCCTGTGCATGCGTATGAAAGCCAGGATGGGGTAGTTGGCCATGGCATTGGCTATGTGTATGCACCCTTACATTATTAATGAGACAATGATGATTATTGCTGAGGTGTGTGTTTGTGTGTGTGTGTGTATTTGTGTGTGTGTAGGTGTGTTATTTCTTTATTAATTTTAAACACAGAAACACTGTATGTACATAAAGGCAATATCCAAACAGAGAGCTTATATTTATAGAAATGATGGTGTATGTGTAAAATAACTTCTGTCCATATGTTCTAATGAATAATTCTGTGAATATAAAACAAGCAGGGTACATTTCTCACCGTGTGGGTCATTTGAACATTTTTCTTTTAGAATAACAAAAATCTCATTATTCCATAGACGGGATGCAGTCTCTGCACAGAAATTGCTGTTTACAAAACAGACACAGTCAAGAACTAATTTTCGCCTGTTTCTATTTTTCGAAAATAACGCTAATTAAATTTTATTAATGAATGTGTAAGTATGCCAAATTTATTTTTCGTCATTCTTACCCATTCAATAATTCATAAACCACCACCGCAGACCCACCGGACAGGTATTAGGAGTCTATGAGGAGTCTTGGGGCCAGGATGTGGAGAAGTATGGGTTAGGTTTAGAGTAATGGAAGGGGAGGGTTAGAGTAATGGAAGGGGAGGGTTCGGGTAATGGAAGGGGAGGGTTCGGGTAATGGAAGGGGAGGGTTAGGGTAAGAATTAGGATAAGGGATTGGGTAGGATAAATACTCTGGCAGCTGAAAATTTGTCTTTGAGATCTTCGATTGCTTCGCCTCAGCAGGACAAAAGCAACTGAATGAAGATACAATTCAAAATTGGTTGGTATAGAATGACCCTTTTGAAAAAGTTTATTGTTAATTCCATACATATGTGGCCAGATTTTCCAGGGCCACTCCTAAAGAACATTCTTTAATTCATACATCAACTTGACTGCATCTGGAAAGGAGGTAACTATAAGGGTCTTCTGAAGGCTAGATATGAATTATGAAGGTGTTCCTAGTTATTTCTATCTGTCCCCATGGAAAATAAGCAGTGGAACAGACCGGCCTCGGTGGCTATACTGACCATGTGTAGGCCAGTTGTCGATATGTTGGAGCCTGGTCTGCCACCCCCAACAAACTTGGTTAAGATATAGGACCGGATCAAGATCTGAGCACAGATGTGAGTGCAGCATATATACCATAGATGCACCATATATGTTGTGTATTGCCGCAATAGTGCCTTTGGATGGCACCCAATTACGGCACGTAGCAGCTAAGCTCTAAGCAGCTACATGTCTAAATATGTTTTGCTACAATAAGGTAGCACACTCTAGTGAAAAGATTATGGACTGGATTCACACTTAAGTGTGAAATCCGTAGGTGCGTTTACGAATGTATCCGCACCTACTTCTCCTGTTCCCTTCCCTGCCCTATGCCCGTTTATAGGTGCCTAATGGTATGTATGAGTGCCATAGGCAACCTTAACTAACCGTGCAAATTTTCCCTCTTAAGAAGGGAAAATACGCACATGCAACGATCAGCCCTCTCTCCTAGCCTAATATACATCCCACCCGCCAGCCACTTCACCTAACTGTCCACAAAGCCTGCCATGGCATGCCTCCTCTTACCTTAAAAGCTATATGCAGTCTTTAAAGACCAGCAGTAGTTCATCTGCGTGCCTAAGGGCTACAAAGATTGCATAGTCATGCTGACTACGCATGCGCACAACAAAACATCTGCAAAATACACACCTAATACCCCTTTCACATCACCATGAAATACCCGGGATTTTCGCCAAAAACCCGGGTCTCGGCAAAGTCCCGGGTATTTCATGGAGATGTGAAAGGGGTACTTCCGGTGAACCCGTGTCAGAAGACCCGGGAATTCAACCCGGGTAAAAAGAAGGGTTATTCCCGGGTCTAACACGGGTAGGGGTGCAGTGTGAAAGGTGCTACCCGGGTTTTTCAACCCAGGTAGCACCTAACGCACTTGATTGGTGCAATTTGTTTACTGTTGCCAGAACAACGGTAAACAAATTACTCTGTCTGATGACGACAGGGCAGACCCGGGTCTCGGATCCTCTGCTTCCCCGGCAATATCCCGGGTCTGTGAACCCGGGATATTGCCAGTGTGGTGATGTGAAAGGGGTATAAGAAGCCTATGACTATTGTGAACACAAATTTAAAAGCACTAAAACAAATTAAAAATTTTAAATACTATTAATTTTTTTTTATTATATTGTTAGCACTGTATATTTTTTAAAACTAAAACAATATAATACTCCAGTGTTTTCCTAAATATATAAATTAATTTACTGCTTGAAATTCCAACACACGGGTCAAAAAAAAAGTCTTTGAGTGTCAGCCCTCCAGGACTTGGATATAACCTGGTGCTGGTGCAAATGTTTTGGAATAAAGAGCCTTCATTCTGTCAGCTCTAGAACTCACACCTTTACCGTACATTGATGACCAAGATGAGAGCTTTTGTTTTAGGAAACTTAGTTTTAGTAATAGAACTTTTTTTTTTTCAGTCATTTATTTTGAGCTGTAACAAGTAGTTTTACTCAAAAAAGTCCACAGGAAAGACCTGTATATATGTTCTAATCCTTTAAAACATTCAGTCATGTTTAATGAATGCATTGTATACTGTACCTTGTCTCCACAATTCTACTAATTGCTTTTCTGGCAATTTAAAATCCAAATTGCATTATGTTTGATTGTTTCGCCTTCCATCTCAAACATTCGGAGCCAACAGAAAAACAGCTCCCACACCTTCAGAGGAAGCATTTTCACTAAGAAGCAATTAATGAAACGTTGTGTACTCTCACTCTGCATACCGGAGATTTTACTAATCCAGGAACATTCAATGCAAAGTCATCATGAAAGCAAGCCTAGCGCTGGACGGTATGGATTCACTTGGCAAGAGAACAAAATGTTTGACCTTTATGAACTCACGGAATATGTTCTCCTCGGCTTGTAATGATTTATCCCCACGCTCCCTGCATGCCACAAACACATAACATTGTATGACACAGAAAGAGGGGTCTTCGCAGTATGCCAGGTGGTATTCAGCCAAGTAACAGATGCCCTAACGATGAATCTGAAGAAAGGTGTGAACAGTGTTGCTTCTCTAATGGGCTGATCCAGAGTTTTAGTGACAACGAACCTGTGTCTGGACAAACCATGCTGCAATGTTTTGTTTTTTGCATGCAGGAAAAATTATTTTTGAATTAAGTTATAATCAGGAAGATCTCGGAGGTAAGAAATAGATGCTGGTTTAGGGCGGGGCTAAATGAAACAATGTATGCAAATTCTGCCCGGAGGCCCTGCCCCCTGTCTATCAAAACTGTTATTCATTGGATTCCGGGGGTGGGCGGAGATTGATGATGAAAATGATGTCAGGGGTCCAGTACCACTAGGAATTGTTGTAATGATAAGCATTGGGGTGGGATTGGCAGGAGAAATTCCCGGAGAGTCAGTAACCCTGGTTTAAATCTGATCCCCCTCACATAAATAAACAATTGTTTTGCCAAGGTGCAGATTTTCGTCCACTTTGCAGTTACTCTCAACAATGGATCAGCCCCTAAATGGGCACAAATCTGCACTGCTGCACCCTTTGGCATTGGAACAATAAATTGGTGGAGGAACAAATTTGCTCCCTATCTGCATGATAGAAGTTGGCAGTTCCAGGGCAATGGTCGATAATAAGTCTGGCCAGCATGAATTTACTTTAGGAATTAGGAAGGGGTGGGGGATGGGGATGTGAACAAGAAAATAGAATATGTGTGTGCCACAATCTCTAATAATAACTATAACACATCTAAAATTACCCAACATTCTACCGGTATCCTGGGAGAGACAGCAAATCTTCTGCAATGGCATTGAGGCTGGGATTTAATGCAAACTATGGCCTCAAGTCCACTACTATTCCTAATGTTACTATAGACTGGGTGGGACTTGATGACGGATTTGCCTAATTTAACCCTGCCCCCATCCCTAGTAATAATATGATAAGTGGCATTGATGGACAGGGGTCGGGGCTTCGGCATGTGATTTGCATTATCCTGCATTTGCCCCTGCGTGTGTACATATATCACAGTTGTCAACTGCTTGTTTCTATCTTCCAGGAAAAATAAGACAATAAAAGGGGCGTGCCTGAGGGCATGTTTTATGCAAATCAAACCTGCCATTCATAGGGTTACTAAGGATGGGGCGGGGCTTAATGTAACCAAGCCCCACCTATCCTTAGTAGCACTCTGGGCTTGAGGCAGCAATTTGCATTAAATCACTCCCAGATGCGTGAAATTTGCCGGCCCTCCCGCATTCCTGGAATAACAGCAGAATTTCAGGAATTATCCTAGAAATGCCGGAAGAGTCGCCAACTATGACTTATATTATGGAAAGGAGTAGAACGAATCCAAACTTTTCTGTACACAGTTTGAATTACTTTTATATTAATTTATGAATGGCAGAAAAAAATTATGGGTATAGCTTCATTTAAGCCTACGGGGAGCTAAGACTATGTGCATATTTAATGCCCCCCATGTCTTCAGTTCTAGACACTATTCTTTCCTCCATAGATGTAGAGCACCTATTCCTGATCCTCAACACAACCTAACTAAACAAAATGAATATCAAAACAAAACAAATAAAGGCTGTAAAAATAACACAAAAAGTGTCTTCAAGATTCCCCTGTCATTCTGCTGCCCTAGTACTGGCCAGCATGAATTTACTTTATGAATTAGGAAGGGGCGGGGGATGGGGACGTGAACAAGAAAATAGAATATGTGTGTGCCACAATCTCTAATAATAACTATAACACATCTAAAATTACCCAACATTTACTGTAAGTGACGAGCCAGGAGCAGATCATAAAAACAGAGTAATAGCAAGTCTTAGTTATATATAGGTATAGTATAGAATATAGAGGATGGTAAATATTTACAAGGTATTGTATAGAGCCAAAGGGCTGGATCCAGACTTAAGTAAGTGCTTGAAATTAGTTACTCCTGGGCTAAACCATGTTGATTGCAGGGGGAGTCATATTTCATCGGTTGCAAACAGTATTAGAGATGAGAGGTGATGTTTCCCAAACAGTATTAGAGTTGAGAGGTGATGTTCTGTTTCCTAAGTATAAATAATAGTGTGATAGTAAAGCTGGTCAGTATCTGTGTGCAGTAAGCAATTCAAAGATATATCCCTGCATGCAAAGAATACAATTAACTTGACTCCTCCTGAAATCAACATGGTTTAGCCCAAGAGTAACTAATTTAAAGCACTCACTTAAGCTTAAGTCTGGATCCAGCCCAAAGGCTCTAGGGACTGTCCCACCCACTTTCCAAATTAAGTGGATGGAATAGGTGGACAAGCCTGGAGGCAGGGTTTTTTGTTTTATTACTATGTTTAGTTTGTCCTGTGGCCTTGTGAAAAGGTGTAAAGTTTATTTAGATTAAGGCAGCATTTGGGTGAGATTGGGGCGGAGTAGAAATGGGATGGGCAGTTTGAGTGGAACAAGGGGCGAGGCATATTTTTCCATTTTTTGAACTGTAAACTGCTCATATACATTATTTAAAACATTTCCTAGATAATAGACTTCAAACGTGTTGGTTGTTATGTTCAATATATTTTAAAAATATGAAGAAAAAAATATAAAAATGTGAAAGATTAATGAGTAAAATACATGGTGTAGAGTAATACACATAACAGCAAAAATCTAATTTATTCACTTAGAAATGACTTGCAGGAGATGGCATTTAACTAACTATGGAAACATAGGGCCAGATTTACTAAGCTGCGGGTAAGGAAAAGTGATGTTGCCCATAGCAACCAATCAGATTCTAGATGACATATTCTAGTATGTAATAGGAAAGTAAGAGCTAGAATCTGATTGGTTGCTATAGGCAACATCACTTTTCCTTTCCTGCAGCTTAGTAAATCTAGCGCATAGACTGTCAACACTATAAATGACTTTCTGAGCTGTTTCATGGGTTACTGTAGATACCTGCAAATAACAGTCTGTACAATTCCCTGCAAGAAGCTTCAAACCATCTGTTTGACACACACATTGTGTAGGCAGAACTACTGGTAACACTTATGTTTATCATTCGGAGGGGAAAGTAGCTCACTGTTATTAAACAGAGGTTATTCAGAGAATTTATTTAGATCTCTAACTTAGTTACTTAACTTAAAATAAAGTAGATGGTTTAATAGACAGATTAATTTGAAGAAAAGGAAGAGAAAGTTATTATCATTGATACTGTATAAAAAGACAACATTAGTAAAGGAAACTGATACACAGAAGCCATATCTATATTTCACAGGCTCAGACAAAGCTCACTGTTAGTTAATGAAGCTGTCTCAGTCAGTATCATTTTCATGCTAACAACACCTCAATGAATTATCATTTTAAGTGTAGTAAAATCATAGTTTCTGACTCTCCCGGAATGTCCGGGAACCTCCCGCAATCCGGCAGTTCTCCCGGTATCCCTGGAGAGCCGGCAAATCTCCTGCAAGGGACCATGAAACCACAGCCTCAAGTTCTGCTCCCCTGCCTGGCAACATTAGTTTACTAGTGTTGCTAGGGACAGGGAAGGACTTGATGACGCAAATTGCATCATCAAGCCCCACCCCCCATCCCTATGAAACCCCAAAAGGGATAATTGATAGTCAGGGGCAGGGCTTAATGTCACGATTTGCATAAAGCCTCCCTGCATGCATCTATGGTTTCCCTCCGGGATCTCCCGGGGGGGAATCCTTTAAAAGTCGGAAACCATGAATAAAATATGACACTTAATTCATGAAAATTTCAATATAGTAATTGGGTCAGTATGCTTGTTTTATGCATATGATAATATAAAACACCAATATAAATGGTAAGGTAATTATCCTTGCTGACATCTATCTATCTATCTATCTATCTATCTATCTATCTATCTATCTATCTATCTATCTATATCTATCTATCTATCTATCTATCTATCTATCTATCTATCTCTAATCTCCATATATTTAATAGTGAGTAACAGTGTCACTTTTGACAAAGCATTCTCTGTAAGCCAGGCGTATAAGTCTGAATAGCTGGAAATAGTAAGTGCTAAATGTGTGACATGCCTTTTAGAATATTTTTCTGAAGAAATGTCAAGGAGGGAGAAACAGATCTCATTAATGCCCTATCTGTTCCCTACTTACGGTATTCTAATTAAAGGCATAAATATCCAACAGAAAACTCATGAGGGCTTTTGAAGAAGCTTCTAATGTGGTCAGCCAACTGTGACTAATTCTTTTGGAAATCATTTTGGGACTAGCGCTGTCCATTCTATCAACTGACTTCTAATTTTTTAAAGAAATTCTAAAATCCCTCAACAAAATTAATTTTATTTTGAAATATATTTATAAATGTTTATAAACTGAAGGAAGGAGCTAAATTATTGACAGAAAAAAATAGGCAATGTACCACCAGGCCAGCTTGCTGGCAATACTGACTAGACACTTTACAAGACTTTCATCATTTCACCAGACCAATGGCACATGGTTGGTTTAAGGTCACCCATATACTCATTGGATTTAATTATCTCCTGTCTTTTAATATAAATAAACACATTTACCCCAACCATCTCAGATTTTCATGAAATTTGGTAGGATGGTAGACATCAAAAAGTAACTAACATATGTAAAATGTTATCACTCATTACACGGTGTTCATGCAATAGGGTTGTAAACATGACAATAAGTGTAAAATGTATGCTTGCCAGGTCTAAAGCTTTACTGAAAAGAATCATAACTTTCCTTCTAATTGTGTCAGAACTTTCATGTTGATCTTGTTTTGAAGCTTAGGGACCATAGTTTTCATAAATACCAGTTTTATATTTAAATACTGATTTCTACATTGCAAGGTGACATGATGTGACCTTTGACCTTGAATATCTAAAAAAGTGTATATTTCATTTTGTGTAGCTAAAGTATCTTATGCAGTCCTCTCGCTTCTCTTCCTCTCTCTTCTCTTCTTCTCTCTCTTCTTTCTCTCTCTCTCCTATCTCTCTCTCTCCTCTCTCTGTCTCTCTCCCTATCTCTCTCTTTCTCTCTTCTCTTCCTCTCTCTTCTCTCTCTCTCTTTGTTTCTCTCTCTCTCTTTCTTTCTTTCTCTCTCTCTTTCTTTCTCTCTCTCTCTCTCTCTTCTCTTCCTCTCTCTTCCTCTCTCTCTCTCCCTCTCTCTCTCTTTCTCTCTCTCTTCTCTTCCTCTCTCTTCTTTCTCTCTTCCTCTCTCCTCTCTCTAACAAAATATTATGGGCTCTATTTATAGAGCATCCTATAAATCTGGTGAACGATAGTGCTCTAGGATCGCTTATCATCATAGTGAGCCTGGACACTTCGTTTGCCAGACTTATAGAGATGCCCCTTCCTTGAGCAGAACCTCGATGTCCAGCGATAGAAGGGGCAGCATCGTCGGCGCTTCATTCATTAATGAAGTTCCGACGATGCAGTAAAATTGTCACGCATGCGCCGTACGCACTAATTTGAGCAGCCTCTCTTTGGATTTTGTGTTTTAAAGTCTCTTTGAGATCACAGCTGTGAGGGAGTGTGGTCTCAGAGGAGCATTTGGAGCTCTTCTCTCTCTCCTCTCTCTCTTCCTCTCTCTTCTCTCTCTCCTCTATCTCTCTCTCTCCCTCGCTCTCTTTCTCTCTGTATAAATATGCAGCAGTGCCGGCCCGCATTATGAAGAACGGGCCGGCGATAGTGTTTGAAAGAAACGTGCATCGCCATGGAAACTAGAGTTTCCACTGGTGATGCAGAATTTATAAATAGCAAATACTTCATTTTTAAGTGATAGTGGCAGTTTTCTCTTAAAAACTGCCACTATCACTTAAAAATGAAGTCTATAAATAGAGCCCTATATCATTGTTTCACTAGTGAAACAACTTAGGACATTTAGGGTTAGGCTGTGGGGCATGGAAGGTTAGGATTACGTCGTAGGAAGCAAAGTGTTAGAGTTAGAAAAAACACTTACCTTTCGGTGGATGACTCTTTGCGTCTCCAGGAATCGTATTATGGAGACTGCTGGCAATTGCTGACAGTCTCCCTTCAGCTGCCGTATGATGCTCTTTTTAAAACAAAAAATAAGACCATCGTACCGGCAAACATCATCCTTTTAATACAATGTGTCAACACTCTACTGTGTTTCCAGCTGAAGGACAAGTTCTATTACTTCTATTATATACAGGCTCACAATACTTGCATTTTCTTAAGTTTCATTTCTTTTTGATAATTTATACTTTTTTCGAATAAAACATGCTCAATTATCTTTCAATTGGAACGATATGTGAAAATGATGCACATTATGTAACGTCAGATAATGATCACCAGCAGATCTAACTGACAATAATATACAGTATAACATATTTCCTACTATAAGTTGAATCAATGTTAGACATCACTGAGTAGATGATCACATAAAGGTCACAGAGACTTAGAGCAATTATTTCCATATGGGTTACATTATTCCTTATAATTCCCTTTTTTTTTTAATAATTTCTTTATTGGAGTAATGAGAAATACATTGAAAGTTACATCATATTAGGGTATACTTTAATGAGTATTCACAATTTTCAAATGTTATTCCATAGGGAAGATGTCAGAGATTTCAGCTAGCAATGTCTTAATACCACCAGTAATACATGACTAGTATACACTTTATGGGCTGGATCCGGACTTAAGTAAGTGCTTGAAATAAGTTACTCCTGGGCTAAACCATGTTGATTGCAGGGGAGTCATATTTCATTTCTTGCAAACAGTATTACAGTTGAGAGGTGATGTTTCCTATCCCAAGTCTAAATAACAGTGTGATAGATATCTATTGATATATTCAAAACCAACACCAATTCAATTCTATAGGCTAGCATATACACATAGGGTTGGATCCAGACTTAAGTAAGTGCTTGAAATTAGTTACTCCTGGGCTAAACCATGATGATTGCAGGGGGTGTCAAGTTAATTGTATTCTTTGCAGGGATATATCTTTGAATTGCTTACTGCACACAGATACTGACCAGCTTTACTATCACACTGTAATTTAGTCTTGGGATATGACTCCCCTGCAATCAACATGGTTTAGTCCAGGAGTAACTCATTTCAAGCACTTACTTAAGTCTGGATCCAGCCTAATGTAAGGATGGCTCTTTCTCTTGGTGGGCATCCAATTAAATAATGCAGATCATTATTACAATTATAACAATTATAAATCATTGTCTGTGAAGCTATGTGTATAAGACTTGGTATAGTCTACATAAATGCTGGATGTATGTTGAATGTTTGTGTTTGAGGAAGTTACATTTTTCCCTTTTCTGAGAGACATTTAGGGTAGTTTCGACTCTGGGAATGGTGACATCTCTGATATATATGATTGCCCTGGATGTCCAACCTGTAAATAGGCAAAAGGTGTTCCCATTCTGGACTTCTGGATTACACAAAAAAATAGAAACAATTTTTGGACCATACTGACATAATTAAAGCATTATATTGGAGTTCCTGGTGAAGATAAGTCCGCATATTATTTAGAAAAGACAGTAAGGACATTTTGGGAAGGAAGGTTTGTGGGGTGTTATAGTAGCATTCTTTGTTATGAATCTAATCTTAATTGTAAGTGAGGATACATCGGAAATCTTGAGGTAGGGGTCAAGCATCGGAAGGACGTGTGAGGGAGGGGAGATTTGGCCTTGGGTTCCTGTTGTGGTCGGAGATGCAAGTGAATCGGTAAGAGGTCTGCAATCACGTAACGTTGGGTAAATTAAATATAGTTCCTTTACCAATATGTAGGACTCACTACCATAATTCGTTAAGTGCACTAAAAATACTAAATTTACATCTTCTGATCTCAAAATCTTCCATTACACCAGAATAACAAAGACTCCTATCACTATCTGGAATGGAAACTTTATAAGGCTCCACTCCATCAAGGATCAAAATTTATACAACTATACTTGTCAACAATTTAGGGCGTAGGGCCGAATCCAGCCTTGGGAAGTCACGCAAGTAAGTCCCTTTGGTACTCTTAAATCTCCTCAGCACATAGGACTGCAGGGGGAGTGTCCTGCTCTTCTACATGCGGTACTTAGGATATCAAATTCTGATCCTAAGTCTAGTTCAAGTCCATAGTTTACAGTGACATCAGCTCCGCTCTCTGCTTCACAATGCTGCACTGTAGGAAAGAAAACACTCTGGGGGATTTGGCAAGAACAGATTTAATTCCAGATTAATTTAGCAATTGTCAGCCAGTATCAAATTTTTTTTCTATAAGCAGAAATAAGAGTAGATAGGTAAAACATAAATTATAGATGTTTAACTTGTAGTTTAAATTATGCAAAAAGATTTTTATTCTCATTTCATTATTTAGTCTCATTATTATTATGGAATGAACTCGTTATTACTATGGGTTTAAAGGGACAAGGTTAAGAAAGAAATTTATATGCAGGAAAAATGAATTCATCTTTGTTAACAATCCCCTTGATGTGCTCAATCACTGTAGGCTAATTATGAAATCCAATTTAATGTAATTCAGGTTTGCTTACCATAATATTATACTATGGGAATTTCAGAAAAGTCAGACTTTTAATATAGAACAGCATTTGTGTCATATGTAAATATAGGAACGATCGGTAATCTCAGACTATCTATGATAATACAAAACCTGGGTCACGCCATTATCTAATGGAATCAGACTCAGATAACACAACCTCTATCACGGATCAGAGCATTACAATAACATGCTAATTCACACACTTGAGATGCTAATTATTTGCATTGATCCAACAACTGCTTGTTCATTCAAACATTGCTAACATCTGGGTACCTGACTAACCGTTATGTTGTTATATTGTGTAAATCATGATTGCATGCATTATTTTTTGGGGATCAGATTTTGCTCTATATTCCGGGCTTTTGGATAGGATAGCACAGTAAGATCGAACCTCTGGATCTGGTCTAATGACATTAAACCATAGTTTCTGACTTCTTGTTTCTCTCTTCAGGGAAAAACTAGAGATAGCAACTTCAGGGTGTGATTTATGTAACTCATTGCCCGAAGTTCCTATCAAAAAGGTGCTCCATAGTGTTACTAAGGATGACTAGGGATTAATGTCATAAATATGAGCCAGATCCAGACCTGATAACGTCAGGTCACTTACAAGGTGCGTAAGTGGCCTAAATTTGATTGGAGGGCGCATGTTACGACAGTAACCCGAACGAAGCAAGATTCGTATGGAACGAATGGACTCGTACGATGGACTTAAGGCAGGCTTAAGGCAGCGTAAGAGAGGGGAGGGACAGACGTACGGAAAGCGTGCGACTGCTCCATAGTGTTACTAAGGATGACTAGGGATTAATGTCATAAATATGAGCCAGATCCAGACCTGATAACGTCAGGTCACTTACAAGATGCGTAAGTGGCCTAAATTTGACTGGAGGGCGCATGTTACGACAGTAACCCGAACGTAGAAGATTCGTACGGAACGAATGAACTCGTACAATGGACTTAAGGCAGGCTTAAGGCAGCGTAAGAGTGGGGAGTGACAGACGTACGGAAAGCGTGTGGGGGGGAGGTCTAGATCTGGTCCCATGTCATCAAGCCCCACCCATCCTTAGTAGTGTTCGGACTTGTGGCAGTAATTTGCATTTAATCCCTTCCATAAGCCCCTTGCCGCGACAGTCAAAATGACGACATGTCAAAATGTGAATAGGTCAAAATGCTAACAGCTGGGTATTATGTTATTATTACATATATTTTATTACATTTTTGACATTTTTTTTACAAGCTGACTCCATTGCTTTAAGTTTACAGACGTTACAAATGAATACAAGCATAATAATCAACTGTTGACATTTTGACCTGTTGACATTTTGATTGTCGACATCTCATACTAGAGCCTTTAAGCCAAGATCCAGGAGATATGCCGGAATTTCGGGACATTCTGTGAGAGTGGGCAACTAGACATTAAACTAAAGCTAAAAATTATTCCAAATAAATATAAGTCGAAGACATATGGGACTGATTGTAGAGAGAAGGTTGCATCTGGTGATTGTACATACTGTGAGGAAGTAGCTTTATTATCAATATTAAAACAGCTGTTTGCTAGTGGTATTTTTGTGCATGGTCTGGAGGTGGTTTGGTCGTAGTGAAGAGGACCAGTGGGATATCTCTGTTCTTACTTATTTCTACCTAAAAGTCAGAAAACTGCGGTTGTTTGGAATGTTAAAGTAATAACAAAACATTTGGAAAATATATATAAGTGTCAGGAGCTGCAGAGATCCTCAGAGAATAGAAAATTAAATGAGCCTTATAATGTATACTTCTGCATTTGCAGTAAAGCTCATACAAATAAAAGAAAATACAATGTAACTCAGAGCTTTCTATAGATTAAAAAAATACTTCAAATCTATCATGCAGCATGTTACCTCTTCAGTCTAATGACTGGTAAGATATAATAGAGTATTTATAGGAAACATACAGTATGTTCCTACCTGTCTCATAACTACATAGCAACAGTCTCCAGAGACACATTCGGTGCTTTATTGAGGTATAAAGCTATACAAGAGAAATAGAAGTAGGAGAGTAGAACATATATGTTTAGCATCAGCTTTTATCAAACAAGGGTTCCTTAGAACACTAAGCTCCCTGAGATGTCCCAGGGGGTTCTGGGGCCTGTCAGGCAATGTGTCTGTGTCTGTACGACCGCATAACTGAGAGAAAGACTTCAAGGCCAGGTCAGCGTCATGCAGAGAGCCAATGAACGGAGAAGAAGGGAGTGGATAAGGTTTAGAGAGACACTTGGCCTGATTCAGATCTGAGCACAAATGCAGCGCACGTGATGCGTTTGTAAAAGTGGGATGGGCTGCAGGCGATAGAAAAGCGCACACAACGGTGCATTTGGATGGCAACCAATTACGCCATATAGCGTACAAGCACACAACAGCTAAGAGCAAAACCTGCTGTACTACACTGCTGTACTGCTCACTGCACTGCAGTAAAACCAGTGAATAAAAAGGTTAAGAAAATTGGCAAAACTTTCATTGAAATGTAAAAGCACTTAATCAAATAAAAAATAATATAAAAAAAAATATGAAACAACAATAATTTTGCACTGTAAATTTTTTAAAACTAAATATAACATAATACACGAGCAGGGTTTTTCTGAAATATACTGCTTGAAATTCCAACACACAGATTAAAAAAAGTGTCAGCCCCTAGAACTTACACATGGCCAGGTGCTAGCACAAATGTTTTCATGTCTTTGGCCTTGATTCACACTTAATAAAGTTCTTAAATATACGCAGGCCGTGTGCGTATCTTGGAGCTTCTTAGCAATTTGTGCATGAGCAAGCCACATGTTACGCAAAGATACCCATTACGCACGTTCACATGCGCACCTAGTGACATCCGTAAGGATGAGTGTGACAGTGGGCGGGATCCTTTTATGTTTCAATGCGTAGTGTATTTACGCTATCGTAATTACTATACATTCCTCTAGTAACTCCCCTCGCTTGTATGTACTTTTGCTGTTTCACTCTT
>WWET01002028.1:42112-75313 GCA_011038615.1 Limnodynastes dumerilii
TTACACTTTGAAAAGTTAAGGTAGGGTTTGGAAAGCGTAAAACGGCAAAAGTACATACGACCGAGGGGAGTGTATAGTAATTACGATAGCGTAAATACACTACGCATTGAAACATAAAAGGATCCCGCCCACTGTCACACTCATCCTTACGGATGTCACTAGGTGCGCATGTGAACGTGCGTAATGGGTATCTTTGCGTAACATGTGGCTTGCTCATGCACAAATTGCTAAGAAGCTCCAAGATACTGTGCGTATCTTGGAGCTTCTTAGCAATTTGTGCATGAGCAAGCCACATGTTACGCAAAGATACCCATTACGCACGTTCACATGCGCACCTACTGACATCCGTAAGGGTGAGTGTGACAGTGGGCGGGATCCCTTTATGTTTCAATGCGTAGTGTATTTACGCTATCGTAATTACTATACATTCCTCTAGGTACTCCTCTTGCTTGAATGTACTTTTGCTGTTTCACTCTTTCTAAACCCTACCTTAACTTTTCAAAGCGTAACACCTGATGGCCGTAATAGCTGCTCGTACTTCCGTGCCTAAGCACACCTATACTGTACAATTTAAATGGTTCACCCCGCCTCCGAAGCATAATTACGGGTGTCGCATGGCTGGCACACCCCTTTGTTCGTAGTTACGCTCTTGATACTAGGATGTTACGCACGTTCAGAGTTACGTGCCGTAACATCTGCCGCACGCATGCGGAGTACATGAAAAATAGCGTTTTTACGCTAGCGGACGTAGCTCTGGATCTGGCCCAGTATTCCGGAAGAAGGAAAGTGGGTGGGGGGAGGTATTTAAAGAGGGCTGGATGGGCTGGGTTAGGTAACTCCGTTCTTACTTAAGCAAACTCCGCACAAAGATATGCACGGAGGGTTAAGGTAGCCCTGTGGTGGCGGAAGTCTGCAAAGATCTATAAGAAGGAGGGGACTGTCATGGGCGTATGCTTGCCACAGGTGCGTAGTTTTGTGAATCTGCACGTACTTATTTCATATTTCATGCACATATACATTCACTATGTCCCTCCTCCTCCTACCTACCTCTACACGCCCTTCAGAAAGCAATAAGCTCAAGCTGCGTTAGGCTCTGAATGGGCTGTAAGTGTGTCCACTTCTGTCCTGCGCAAGATACTGTGAGACTCACTTGCCATATGGGGCACCAGATGGATACTGGGGAACTACTGTGGGGCACTATTTGAAATTTAGCACTACGACATGACATGTTTTGATTTGGAACCCTATTAAAAGAAATGATTTAAACTAGGGGCCTGATTCAGAGATGCGTTTGCAGGTTACAGCCCACAGTTTAAATAGTCACTCCCCTTGCAAACAGCGGCGGATCTTAAAGTTAGACCACCATTGAGCAACACTAACTCTGCGCTGTCATTTGAGATCTTAAGGGAAGTAGTTGCGGTTATTTGAGATCCTAAGTGTCTGCCCGCTCCCACTTTCCCTCATCTCCCTGCCTCCCCCCGCCCATTTCCATGCAAATCCTTCAGATCTTAAACTTCCACAGCACTTAAGATCTTAAGTGCTTGCGATCGATTCACAGGTCCGCGCTTAGCGAATTTAAGATCCTAACCTCTACGTAGACGGCGTTGAACTATGACTACGCATGCGCATTGATGCGAATTTTCTAAGATCCTAAATATACGCACCTAAGTAGCGAAAAAAATCTCTGAATCAGGCCCTAGGTCACTAGCATACCTCTTAATGGGTCTGGGTCTCTCCCAACCAGTTTCGAACTTACCCATTTACTCCCAGTACCCCTCCCAGGTTTTCTTACCTTACCTGTGTCCTCCGAGCGGGACTGCGGCTAGAATTGAAGTCCTGCTGTGATGGAGACATGAAGTCCCGCGGTCACAGAGAAGCCTGTGACCACGGGTATCCTAGTAACCAGCCAGCCCTCATTTTAAGAGCATCCAACCACAGTCTGACTCCAGACCAGCTCTGCACTAGACGACACTATCTCTTAGTCACAGGTGGCATCGCCGGGCGGCGCCTTCCTATGGCTGGCACCCCTGGTGGGTGCCATCCTGGCCAAGGTGTAGATACACCTGTGTGTGTGTGTGTGTGTGTGTGTGCGCGTGTGTAGGTATGTGTTCGGGAACTTAGAATGTAGCTGATGTGAATGTGAAACATTCTCTGTAGAGCGTTACGTAATCTCATGGCACTCTATAAAAACCTGTTAATAAAAAAGATAAATAAATATGGTGGTGTTTTTTTTTTATAATAGATTGAAAAAAGACAAAAAAATTTTTTACCAAGAATGAAAAAGCTTGACCTGGTCACAGATGCAGAAAACGTGTTGATTTCATTATGTTAATAACTGTCCCTGATCGAACCATTGCCCAGATAAACTCTATGTGCGCCCAGAAAATCGCCGTTCCCACCCACACAACCTGCTGGAAATGATGCCAATTATCTGCATGTGGAGATAGATGTTAGAATGTTCGGTCGCTGTGATGCGTATTTTCTCTATAAGGCACAGCATCAGCTTCCTCACTAATCAAAGAGACTTTCAATAAACACTGCTGATTAAGACAATTTGTTCTCTCCGGGGGCAGATACTTGGTATAATGATGTCTTCACATAAAGTGTCAATATTTGGAAATTATCCAAATGTCAGAATGTTCTTTCACAAGAAGATGCTTCCCACATTTCTTCCTTCTAGTTCCCCTGACAATATCAAAATATTCCAGACAGAAATGTTGTTCATTTTTAAAATAATAACAGTAAAAAAATAAAAATCCATTAACAGAAATATGGAAAGTGAAATATTCCTTTGTGGGATACTATAAGTTATAAAGCTTTCTGTAAAATTATCACATCGACCAGTGGTGGCATTTATGTAGAAGCAAAGGTGCTAATCCAGGGGTGAGCATGCACCAGCTCACGTAGTGTGTGTTGCTGCGATTTCTTGGTGCATGCAACTGTATCTGCTTCAATCCCAAATGCAACTTGAGCTGTGCCGCCTCTGAAGAGGGCGTCAAGGGAAAAGAACTTTCAGCTGTTTCTACTTCTAAAACAACAACCCTCGTGCAGGGAACTCCCACCGGTCATGGGTGACATAGTCAATATACAATAAGGGCATGCACAAGCAAAATCATCTAATTAAGATCTATTTAGGTCAAAACATTTGTGTCAGCTACAGATCTTAAAATAATAAAGTCAACCGACCTTCGCAAGCTGCTTGCAGAAGTCAGGTGATGTTTTTGGCAGTGCGCATGCATGCACCAGATGTTCTGTGCAGGGAACATTACTAGTCATCCACATGTCTAACACAGGGGGGTGGGGATAGGTATGCAGGTGAAGGTGAGTGGGCGGTAGTAGGCAGATCCACATTTGGACAGATGCAGATCCGTGTTCTGGGTTCTGGACATGTAAGCATCCAAAACTCAGCAAAATTCGCTGAAGTTGTTACGGGATTGGAACAGCAATGTGCGGAGTCTAACCACTGGGCAGGCATTTACCAGAGCCTCTGATGTTGGGGATGGATTTGGCTGCAGGCAAGGAGCAGGTCGCGGCCCCCAGCATAGTCTGATGCACAATGTCCTTAGCCCAGAGAGTGTGTAGATGGTATAGTATGATATGCTACAGGAGTAGCACAATATACAGAGAGCAGGTAAGTCAGAACCACACATGAGACAGCGAAATATACATGAACTAGAGACCCAGGAGGATCCAATAAACAGCAGAGCCTGAGAATCAGCCTGGGACACAGTGGTGTGAGCAGATGACAGAGCTCTAACACACTAAACAGAAATAAGCAGGTGGAATACTCAGAGCAGTGTGAGCAGATGACAGAGCTCTAACACACGAAACAGATATGAGCTTATGGAATAGTCAGAGAGGTGTGAGCAGATGACAGAGCTCTAACACGCTAAAGATGGCAACCAGCACGTGGAATGCTGAGAGTCAGCTGTCAGCAAGTGTCAGGAAACTTGCTGCCGACCGCTGCGCACACACACACGCACACACACACGGAGAGACCAAGAACAGGTAAGGTGAGGTAAAAGGAGAGAGCCACACAGCAATCAGGACTAGCAATACTAGACAGAGCACAAATACCGGAGCAACCAGACGCTATAACCAGCAATGTAAGTCTCACACTGCAGGATATTTAACAGGCACCTGTCCCAATTAGCTTGTGAGTCTGCACACTGCTGCCAGCTCATTAGGAAGCATTAACCCTTTACACGCCTTCCTGGCCAGACTGACGGGAGCCGTATTCAAAGATTCGTATTTTTAATGTATGCAATTATACGCACGGCCGGAGCAAGGAAACACCCACCAACAACCCCGACACTCCCTTCTCCCGAATGTGCGGTCGGTGACTTACGCGTCCCTAGACCACTCTGTTCATTCTGTGTGTACTTCCGAGCGTATATGTGCTCCGTCCGTGCGATTCTTTATAACCGCACTTCCATGCGTTCATTTAAATGCATTCACAAAAGTGAAGACCAGGAATATGTAAGGTGGGGTACAAGAAAAGAGTCACAAAACAGTCAGAACCAGCAATGCTAGACAGAGCACAAATACCAGAGCAGGCAGAACGTAAGCAACCAGACGCTATAACCAGCAATGTAAGTCTCACACTGCAGGATATTTAACAGGCACCTGTCCCAATCAGCTTGTGAGTCTGCACACTGCTGCCAGCTCATTAGGAAGCATTAACCCTTTACACGCCTTTCTGGCCAGACTGACAGGAGCCGTATTGAAAGATTCGTATTTTTAATGTGTGAAATTATACGCACGGCCGGAGCAAGGAAACACCCACCAACAACCCCGACACTCCCCTCTCCCGGATGTGCGGTCGGTGACTTACGAGTCCTTAGATCACTCTGTTCATTCCGTGTGTACTTCCGAGCGTATATGTGCTCCGTCTGTGCGGTTCTTTATAACCGCACCTCCATGCGTTCATTTAAATGCCTTCCCCCCACCCACTTTTATGTAAATTTGCAAGTATGGATTTATACGCCACCCATCCACACGTATGTACCCAAGTGCGATTCACATGCCCGTGCGTAAAGCTCATACAAGCGTATATTTAACGTAACTTACGTAAAGTTACTACGCATGCGCAGTTGATCCGATTATAAAAATACGCAGGGAACTCCGCGTGAAAACGGATCTCTGAATCAGCCCCACGGTGTCTTACAGAGGTCCGGATCAGGTCCTATGTATAAAGCCAGGGGGCTGACATTCCTCAACCTATTTCACTTGCGTTACAATTTCATAATTCAAAAGCAATACACAAGTTATGAAATTGTGAAGGTAAAAAGACTTTTATAGACACATTAATACTTTTTTCTTAGTAGAAATTCTTTTGTATAAATTCATTTTTTTAAATATTGTTTGATATTCACATTGCAACAGAAGCCTTTGTGCCCATGCTCTATGTATGCCACACACAGGAATCCAGAGGTATCATTGTGCTATGATCACACACAGCTCCCCCATGATCTGGGCTCAGGTACAGATCCCTAAATACAAAGCTCATCTATGGCTGTTTGTCTTATTTATAGTTTCTGATAGATTATAGATTCATTTATAGATTCAGAATTTTGTGGATTTTATTTTGGAATATGGATTTTAGAGACATTGATTATTGAGTATGGTTTCTTTTCTCTCTTTGTTCTTCTTCATGTGAATACTGGCGAGGATTATTCGTGGAATCAAAAGGATTATTTTTCTCACCGGCCGACTGAACATAATTTAAAGGAATCAGTGAAAGAAGGATTTGTCCCTAGGAGAGACTGTACCATGTATAACTACTGAGGATTTTTCATGCTGACCCTTTCGCTATTTTGCATCAATATATGATCCAGTGCTTGTCTTATCCCACCATAACCATATAGTTTTTTAACATCAAGTCTATATTACAGCTTCTACTGGTTTCCTATGTCATAATAATATAAACACATAATTTATTTTCATCTCTTGCTTCAATTTTGTACTAATCAGCTAGAGCTTTAACGGTGGCTACTTCCCATTATAGGGGAAGACCCTATAATCTGTTAAATGTACCATTAACAGTGGCATAACTACAGAGGGTGTAAGGGATGTGGCTACTAAAGGGCCCGGAGGAGGGGGGGTGGGGTCTGTGGCCACTCCCCCTGCACCATAAGCAAGCTGACAGAGGCTGGCAGCTTAAAAAAGCACTCAGCACAGCATGTATGAGTGCTGAATGCTACAGTGCTCAAACATATATGTAGTGCCGAGCGCTGTTTTAAGCTGTTAGCTTCTGGCAGCTTCTATCAGTCAGTGGTGCTGCCTGGCTCCACCCCCAGTCCCATCCATGCAGACTCAGACCCCACCCACCTCCATACTCTGCGACCTGAGTCTGAGATCTCCGCTGTACCAGATTTGCGTTCATGTGCTGGGAAGGCCCCTCCCCTCACTGGCACGGAGTTCCGTCAAGTGACCCTTATCTTAAAATTTCCGCTCTGTCCTCACGTGAAATGGATGGAAGGTCTGGATAAGAAGGTGTGCTTCGGGCATGCCTATACTGTGCACTTTACATGCCTCCCCCATGAAAACTAGTGCTTGCACCCGCCCTCAGGAAATGCCCCCTGTTGTAAATTACACACGTTCCTTAAAAAAATCCTCTTGTGACATTTAACCCAATGCCACGCCCTATCCCACCTCTGTCACCACAACTGACATTTATTTTAAATACTGATAAAGGAAAACAGTGAAATATTTCATATTAATTTCTATTAAATGTGTCTATTATTCTTTGTTTTATAAGTTTAAGTTTATTCATAGCTGTGATTTCATCATGTACATTGTAAAACTCAGTGACGCCGTCAATGTGGCTTGTGCGTAGTCTGACATAGACAGACAGATGAACCAAAATAGCAGAACACATGTTTCTGATTATTCGTAAAAAATACTAAAATGACATGAACGTTATGTAACTTCACATTGTCATCAGCAAAAGACAAATTGCCACTCTCATTAACAGTACAGATTGCAACATGTTTTTATTATTATTTGGTTTTGAAGTATTACACAGTTATCAGGGTTGGATAGTTTTCCCAGAAAACTGCAATTATAATCAAAATAATTCATTAAAGTGAGATGCAAAGTGACTGACACAGGAACATCTTGATTGGACTGGGAGTCCCAGCAATCAGAAAGGCTGCACAGTTATAGTGGATGAGACCACTGGCAGAATAATTCAACAAATCTACTTCTATAAGGATAAAGGTGTTACTTATGTGCATATATCGTGTATGGATAATGTAGCTAGGAACAGTAATTATTAAGAGGCATTGTGCAGCTGGATCAGGACTTTTCCATTGTAAGATATAACCTGTCAGTGGAGTGATGGAGAATTGTTATTTTTTGGGGACATATAATATTGCTCCCACGTCTGGGAGAGTAAAGATCCTATAAATCTGATCTATGCTCCATCCAAAGAATAGAGCAATGGAAAAACCTATGAATCGTATCAGATAAGTGCATTCACTAAGGATGCATCAGTCAAAGGAGATATTAGAGACTCTGGGCTGTATTCACAGATCCGTTAGTTAAAGGCACCCAATTATACACCCATGACACTCCCCTCACACGGATGGGCTTTCGGTGACTTACTTACGCCTCCATAGTGCATTTACGTGCGTATAATACTTACTTACATACGTATGTAGCTAACCGCGCCCTCAAATAATCATTAAAATGCCTCCTCCTTTCACGTAACTTTGTACGGATTTCAACCACGCCCCTCCGCACGTATGTCCCCAGGTGCGATTCACAAGTACGTGCGTAATGGACTTCCGTGCGTAAATTCAACGTAAATAGCGTAAAGTTATGCATGCGCAGTTCATCTGATCGCACTGAACTCCGCTCAAAAACGTTTCTGTGAATACGGTCCTCTATTTCCAAAGAATAGAGTTATATTTCATGCCCTTCAGGGCAAATGCCTAAAAGCAGGGCCGCCACCAGAAATTTTGGGGCCTGGGACACAGGCCATGGCTCTCTGTCCTCTATGTGACTTCATGACATCATAGTAGGCGGAGTGACACAGACATTCACGGGTGTATATGTTATACGTCCGGTACTCTGAATACGGGCCTCGGGTTTTATATAGTTCAGCTGCCGGCATTTAATCACTTCGGGCTTCTCGCTCTGCCCACTCTGCTGCCAACATTCAGTCATCTCAGGCTACACGCTCTCACCTGTGACATACATTTACCAGTATAAGGTAATCAGCAGGTTATGTGCAGCTGGATATCCTTCATTCTAATTAGCCGCTGATAAGCACAGTGGTATTGTGCCAGATCCAGAGCTACGTTTCCCTTACCTTTCCTAGCGTAGCGTACTTACTATGCACTCCCCGAGACGCTCCCCCCGCATGTACGTACTTTGACCGTTTTACGCTTCCCGAACCCTACCTTAACTTTACACAGTGTAAGTACTGACGTACGTATAGGCCTCACATACTTACGAGCCTCAGCACACCCATACTGTGCGATCTAAATGCCTCACCCCGCCTCCGCCGCTTTATCCATGGGACGACCCTGCGGCCTTCTTTTTCCCTTCTCATCCACTAAAACAACTGGGACAGAAGCGCAATCCCTGTAACTTAGCGGGCAAAGGATTAGTGATTGCGGCGGAAGCTCCCCTGTGCAGAAGCTGCAAGTGGTTTCTCCCCCCGTGTCATCAGCCGGACAGAGTGCATGGGGGGAGAAACAGGAAGTCTCAGAAGACTCCAGCAGGTGAGTAAACGTTATTTTCATGTATATGTAAGTGTGGGCCAGACATGTGTTTGATATGGAATTTTAAGTAACAGTTGTCACCTGCAAAAAATGTTGTACCCTTTAGCTGCCAACATTCAATATCTTTAGGCTCTCCAGGCGTTGTGAAACTACGACTCCCAGCATGCGCTAACTGCATATGCATAGCTCACACCTGACAAAGCATGCTGGGACACGTGGTTTCACAACACCTGGAGATTCACATACTGGCCAAGTCTAATACACTCAAGACCGCTGCAGAATACTGATATTCTGCTATGGCAATATGTGCAATCAACATCGTTTCATTTAATGAGTTGATTATAGATAAAATGTATGTTCGGTGATGAAATACAATTAACAACCTGTGGCTGGTACATCTTGTGTACAACTCTCACATCCAGTTATTCTAGTCGATACTCTTAAGACTCTTTGGACCTAAGTCAGAGCTAATTACGAGTTGTGCATCCTATTCAAAATTGCGCATTACTGCAGAAACGCGCAAATCTGGGGGTAGATCCATAACTAAGTACGCTAGCTGGTGACGTAAAAACGCTATTTTGTATGTGCTGCGCATGAGCGCAGCAGATGTTACGCCACGTAACTCTGAATGTACGTACCAGCCTCATATCAACAGCATAACTACGAACAAAGGGGTGTGCCAAACATACGAGACCCGTAATTACGCTTCGGACGCGGGGTGAGGCATTTCAGTCGTACAGTACGGGCGTGCTTAGTCACCTACATACATGAAGGCTTCACATATGTCAGTAGTTACGCTTTGAAAAGTTAAGGTAGGGTTTGGCAAACGTAAAATGGCAAAAGTACGTACGAGCGGTGGGAGTGCCTAGAAAATACGCTACTCGATTAAACATAATGGGAACATAGGTCTGGATCTGGGCCCTGAATAGGACATAGGAAATAAAGACAGACACGTCTTGGAGCATACCCTCCAACTGTACATATTTAGCAGGTACAGTACCGTTTTTTAATGGTCTGTACTGGCTAAAAGGGCTCCTGTATCGGATTCTGGCCCAGCAGTTCCCTCGCCCCTATACTCACCTTCCGGTCCTGCAGCATCTGATCACTATAGCAGAGGTGCAGGGACAGACTCCTACAGCTCTGCTATAGTGACAAGACCCTCTCCTGTGGGTTCTTAGCTCATATGATAAGGTGTAAAATGAGATTTTACACCTTATCATACATGCAAATGAGAAAAGTGTTGGAGGGTATGCCGGAGTTGTATGGGCAGAGGGTATGGCTTGTACATCCGCAGCGTCTTCCCATTTCCTTAGGAGAGAATGGTCGCCCACTATTGCTTTTACCCATCTTGTGCTGCTTGCTCTCTACTTTCATAAGACAGAATGGCAGCAAGCAGTGAGTAAGTAACACCATGTGATCAGAACTTGTGATGTCATAATGCCCACTCTATGACCTGCACTACAAGGGTCTTTAGTGCTTCATGTACAGTATATACATAATTTGATTGTGGTTCTCTAAAATTAGTATTAGTAATAATAATAATAATAACCCTCTGCAAAACATAAGATGCATTATAGCTTTCAAGCCTTGTGCTAGTAGCAATAAATTCAAGGGAACACACATTGGGGTAGATCCAGACCTAAGTGTTTGTTACGTTTCATCGCGTAGCGTATTTTCTACGCACTCCCCTCGCTTGTACGTACTTTGCCTGTTTTACGCTGTCCAAACTCACCTTAACTTTACACAGCGTAACTTCTGACATAAGTAAGGGCTACACGTATGTAAGTGACTAAGCACCGCCCACACTGTACGATTTAAATGCCTCCCCCCGCCTCCAAAGCATAATTGCCGCTTGGTTCGCAGTTACGCTGTTGATACGTGGCTGATATGTACGTCCAGTGTTACATGGCGTAACATCTGCCATGCGCATGCGAATACTAATGGGCGATTTTACGTCAGCGGCTAGCATAAAATCGCTTATAGCTACTGTGCATGCGTAGTAGCTATTGTACGTAATCTGCGTATCGTTTCGATACGTAGATGCGTATTTGCGGTCTTAGACGTAGTTCTGGATCCGGCCCATTATTAGTATTAATATAAATAGAATTTATTCATTACAATCTTATTTTTACAATTTCTACAAACTGGAGCATTTGCTATTAATATGAAAACAATTGCAACACTGGCTGTTTATGGCCTTCGCTGTCCCTTGACAGCGAAACGACCCATCTCACCTTTATAATCACCTTTATATTCACAAATGGAAAATAAGTGTGGTTTGTGTACGCTCGCAGGCCAGAAAATCACAGACACAGCAGGAGCACAACCGACTTTATGGTTAATGTTTTGACGTGACTTGATTATAGAAAAGTATGTTCTGAAATAGAGAATGGTTTATAACAACATAAATCTGTATGCTAAATATATAACATAAATGACTGCATTATAATTCTTATTTCCATATGCAGCAAATGTTTTCCAGATTATGAGTATGAAACACATTTCAGAACAGATAATTAGATTAACTCTCATGTATTAGTCATTATGCTGTGGTCATGCCTTGGATTTTTGTATGTGAGCATGCATATTGATACTGTATTAATGAATTAATTACGGTTTCTTCATCAACCAACAAATATTTAAGCACATACTTAATAGGATGTAGCATTTTTCAGCCTTAATAAAAGTAAACATAAATATATATAAAGTAGATATCTGTGTAAAGTATGAAATAGGTTACATAAGGATTTAAAAACAACGTAGGACAACATGTCCCAAAGAATATTCTGTTTTGCTAAAACCATATTCTAATAAAATTCACTTTCTGGGAAAATAAGTAGCGATGAATGTGAGCCTGAGACCTTTATGTGGAAGAAAAAACAAAACCTATTTATAAGTAGAATAAATATCAAACTGGGTTACAGATAGAAGAGAAATGAACATTCTAAATTATTTTATTTGTTTAATAAATACCAGAGCACTGTGATAAAGTTTGGTACCCTGAGGTGGACGGGTGTGGGTCCCCTGAAAGAACGGCCCTATTGCATATGCCCCGATAAGGCATAGGAATTGATCCAGGGAGCACTGAACTTTCGGTGCTCCGAAAGGTAAGGCAAAAAAATACCCCAACCCTTCCCCTAATTCTAACCCTAACCCTCCCCTTCATTATCCTAAACCTCCCTTCCCCGCAGCCTGACCCTAACCCACCATCTCCCTCAGCCTGACCTTAACCCTCCCTCCCCTGCAGCCTGACCCTAACCTCCCTGGAGAGGTTACTCACCTATCCCTGCGGTCAGGTGGTCCGGCGGTAGTGGCGTGGTGGCGAGATATTGGCGGCGGCGGGATTTCCAAATAAGANCCCCTGCAGCCTGACCCTAACCTTCCCTCCCCTGCAGCCTGACCCTAACCCTCCCTTCCCCGCAGCCTAACCCTGGAGAGGCTACTCACCTTTCCTGTGGTCCGGGTCCTTTGGTAGCGGCAGTGCCGGCGTTTCCGAAACAGAATGGGTGAGTATGCTGATCGTCATACTCACCCATTCTGAAAAAATGTTTCTAAACTTAAGGGGTATTCGAAATAGGGACATCCCAAAAGGAACTTTTGGATGTCCCTATTTCGTAAATCAGGCTTTCTTAGTGGGGACTGCAACCAAGGAGGACTGGGTTGGGGACAGGAAAGCATTTCTCCACTGGGCCTATTTAGTCTACCCTGATTTGGGCCACCACTTACCTAGATTTTGTGCGGTCGCATCAGTTGGTAAGTGATGCGGTCATGACTTCTGCAGAAAGACTGTTTCAGATTGTCAGCAAAAGATGCAGGATGTTCCTTTGGAACTGATGCGACCTTGCAAGTAGTCAGGACTTGCACACCCTCCAGGTAAAAATTCTCAGCTCGCCCATGTTGGTACATGTGATATGGGTTTTTTCATAATTTAATTGCTTTAAGCTAGGGATGTCCGAAATTGGTCCTTCACGACTTACCAATAGTCCATGTTTTCCAGGTGTCCTTGTTGAAGCAGAGGTGTACATTGTAAAAGATCCACAGGTTGTAGTAATCATCTCACCTGTGATTTTCTAAGGAGACTTGGAAAACATGGATCATTGGTAGATCATAAGGACAAAGTTTGGCCAATCGCTGGTTTCATCTCTTCCTTTTTTTTTCTTTTCAATAAATTATATATTCTATATTTAGTTCTTGTCCTTGGACCTGATTCAGAGATGGAAAATAAGAGAGGAAAGTTACTCCTGGGCTAAACCATGGTGATTTCAGGGGGAGTTAAGTTAATTGTATCCTTTGCATGCAGGGATATATCTTTGAATTGCTTACTGCACACAGATACTGACCAGCTTTACTATCACACTGTTATTTAGACCTGGGCTAGGAAACGCCACCTCTTTCAGACCGCATATCCGCAATCTACGTAACGAAAAGTTACGTAGATTATGTGAAAAAGATACTGCGCACGCGCAGTATCAAATATCGGGAAACACCGGACGTATATGCAATATGTCCGATGTTGTGAATCCGACCCTTTATGCGCAAGGTCAGCGGTCTCCCCTCATACTTATGGACTTTAGTATTACGCGGCGATCCACGACCGTAAATCCGTAAAGTGGTTACAATGGTAACTGCAGCGGAAGAGGCCCAATATGAGTTGTAGCTACTAAGTATATACAGGAAAGACTCACAACATAGCTTCAGCTTGCATTTATCTCCTCTCAGACAAGGTAAAAAGTGTCTGTTTACTCCAACAAAATAGCAGCTAGAGAAAGCAGAATTATTACAGGGACAGGGAGCACCTTCTGTCACCATAGCGGCAGGGAGGACTTAATTACTTCACTAAACCCATTGTTTTACACCCAGAGCCCTAGCTAATTAGTTTATAGTTACAGGTCAGGGATTCAATCACATGAAATGTCATATTCCTCACACAGCCTAAATAGGAACTGATTGGGATCACATTCACATACACATTTTTATTATAATGATTTTTTTTGCTGTGGGATATTTTGGACGTAATTAGATATAATTTGTCTTAAGTTTTGAAGATTTGTGAGTTAGCTTAGGTATATGTTTTTAATTGCTAGCATAACAGTCATATTTGTGTTTGGATGTAGCTTCATTGAAAACTCTCTATCCTGAAGGGTTGTGGGTCTATTCCGATAGGGCCGTTTTCTATCGATTGCTTATGCTGACCTCGGTGCTCTGAAAGGTAAGTGGCAAAACTAACCCCATCCCTTCCCCTAATTCTAACCCTAACCCTCCCCTTCTTTTACCCTAAACCTAACCCTCCCTTCCCTGAAGCCTGACCCTAACCCTCCATTCCCCGCAGCCTAACCCTATACCTCCATTTCCCGCAGCCTGATCCTAACCCTCCCTTCCCTGCAGCCTGACCCTAACCCTCTCTTCCCCACAGCCTGACCCTAACCCTCCCTTCCCCGCAGCCTGACCCTAACCCTCCCTTCCCTACAGCCTGACCCTATACCTCCATTCCCCGCAGCCTGACCCTAACCCTCCCATCCCCACAGCCTGACACTAACACTAACCTTCCCCGGAGAGGTTACTCCCAGTGGTCCATTGAAGCGGCGGGTCCGGCTGTGGCGGTTTCTAATTTTTTGCGAAAATGAATGAGTGAGTATGCGATAAGTATACTCACCCATTCTGAACCAAAAATTCCAAATTAAATGGCTATTCAAAATAGGGACAGGTGAAAAGGAACTTTTGGCTGTCCCTATTTCGCAATACCATCTTTCTAAGCGAGGACTTCCACCGATCCTGAAGTAGTGTCAATGGACCATGTTCATAGACCATGTTCCTATAAGTCTGCACGGTAGCCTCCGCTGCCCAGCCTATCATACGGAATTTGTAATTCACACATATAGGAGAGCAGGGCACTCCCTCACACCCCCTGCTCTCCTATATGTGCATTGTGTATCCGCCAGCCAGGACCCTAAGAAAGGTTTCTGTGCAGAATAATGTATCATAGGTAAGGGCTTCATAGGATCATTGTTCCAGATCCAGACCTACGTTCCCATTCCGTTTCATCGCGTAGCATATTTTCTATGCACTCCCCTCGCACTTATGTACTTTTGCCGTTTTATGTTTCCCAAACCCAACCTTAACTTTTCAAAGCGCAACTACTGACGTAAGTAAAGAAGACAGCATAGCCTGATCTGCGGGGTCGTGAGTGTAGAGGCGTCGCTTCTGCAATATTCTATGCTAGTCATATTTAGCACTGGGATTGGCTGTCTCCCATTCCCACAGTACAAACTTGGAGTTTTCATTTTCTTGTGCCATTGGAGTCTTTCTAAGGGCCTGATTCAATTAGCTTCACACCCGCGTATTTTGCGGTGCAAAGCTAATTCCACGAGTTTTTCTGGGAGGATTTTTGTGCTCGCCCCATAGAGATGCACATAAAAATCGGCAAATTTTTTGTGCCGCAAATGACGGGAAAAAGCGCAGCTCAAACTTTTTCCCGTCATCGCGGCAAATTGAATTATGCCCTAAGTGTCAGTTAGCATTTTGTGGAATTTATCATTTCACAGTAGATGCACCATGTAGGAAAGACTGGCAAATTTTGTTTCCGTGGGCCCAACTCGGCCCAGCAACCTATTATAATAATGTTTAAAAGAAAAAAATTCAGTTGTCCCAGTGCTTAAGGTTTAAACTGCTCAATATAGAACTAGCCTTACAGGGGCGTTTTAAGAAGTGTACATGTGTACATTTGTACATGACCCCCCCCCCAACCCCCTTGCCTGAGACAGGACTGTGCCGATTCTTGGACCTCAAAAGGGGCGGAGCCTAACTGCACTGTAAGCCCCACCTCTTTTGCAGCTTGCGAATAGGGACAGTCCCACCACAGGGGAAGGAGGCTCATCCGGCCCTTCTGGAAGATCTTAGAGGAAAGAAATAGATGCTGAATGGCCCCCCTTCCCCTGCCATCCCTGGGTGCAGGATGAATGCCACAGGACCCCCTGTTCTAAGGGGCCCGTGTGCACTGCCCACTCTGCACCCATTATTAATACGCCTATGAAGCCTTAGCCCTAGCCGTATATATCCTAAGTGCACCCAGCTCAGTCAATCCTGGGAGCGACAGCAGGCCAGAGGTAGGCATAGGGCTAGGTCCACTGACCAGACTCAAAGCAGTTCAATATGGATCTTGCTTGAGGGGTATATGCCACTCTGTCCACCAGCTCAGTCAGCCCCTGGGGGTATTTGAACCCAGACATATGGGGTAGGACTTAGTAGTGAATTACACTAATCTTACACCTATATACAAATATGTATCTGATCAATCACATGCACAATAAGCTGATTAGAGTCATTGTTTATCCCTCTCAGTCTTAGGGTACTGTATTCAGCACAGTATATGTGAACAGACCTTTATAAATCACATTACTAATCCTAATATGTTTATGCCCATCATTCCACAGGGACCTACTTTATGATAACTGTTTGGATATCTTTTAAGAAGTGTCTCTGGTCAGTCACAACTGCAAATCGTTCCCCCAATACTTAGACAGAGCGTTTTGCTGATTTATCAAGGAGATAAAAGTCGTATTGCCCCCAAAATGGCGTATTATTATAACAGATATTGATTATTGATGCATACTGTATGCGGTGATGTGAATTTCAAACATTATATATATATATATACACACACACATACACTACTGTGGACAACAATAGGACAGAGAGCATGACTATAAATAACAGACAGACATATACTGTTGTACTCTACATCTTTGCACACACACATTCTAGTACTCTAGTTTATATTTCATCATCCTCCCTGGAAGTTCTGTTCTCCAATGAAGATGCCCTTTATGTCATTATAGCAGTACTCCCACCAGTCATTGTCACAGTTTGCGTCCCTGCATTGATGAAGTTAGAAGGTTGGACAGCCCTCCCTCCTCCATTAGCACAAGCATTAAATGAGAAGGATATAATGCTCTCATGTAGGGTTCCTTTTCATTCTGGCAGCGACATCCAGCAAACAACATTTATATATTAGTAGCCCTAGCGTAGACACACCATAGTGATTAAAAGTAATACCAGCCCCTAGCTCAGCATTGGAGGTCTCCCCTCCCTCTTACACTAGATAAAATGATTGCAAAAGTGCATTACAAACTATATGGAATATAGGCCCATATTAAGAGTACCAGATGTATACCATATACGTCCGGTGTTTAGCGATTTTTACTACTGTGCATGTGTAGTCATTTTTTTACGTAATCTACATATTTTTTTCTTACGTACATTGCATAAATGCAGTCTTAGGGTCTGATTTAGAGATCCGATATTAACGATAGTTCCGTGCGTATATTTAGGATCGGATCGATTTTGCATTAATTGCGCATGCGTAGTAATAGTGCAACGCCATGTACGTTGAAGTTAAGGTCGGATATGCCTTAAGGTTGGACTTGTGAATCGGACGGGGAAGATTCCGACACCAAGTGCGGCGGAAATATCCGCAACTAAGGATTTGCATAGAAATGGGCGGGGGGAGGCATTGAGATGAGGGAAAGTGGGCGCGCTTACAGAGTTAGGGCCCTAAATATACGCAACTAATACACATAAGGTTGGAAATGAGTGCGGCCAGATAGGGCAAGTTTATGGAGGTGGAAGTTTAGGTCCGGCCGGGGGTTTGCAAGGGGAGTGACTGTTTATTCTGGTGGGTGTAACCTGTTCCGACCTGCCACTTAGGTGCGTATATTTGCAGCCCCAATCGCCGACGGATCTCTGAATCAGGTCCTTAAAGACCAAATTTAAGCGATCTACGTAAGAAAAATATACGTAGTTTACTTTAAAAAATGACTACACATGCGCAGTAGTAAAAATCGCTAAACACCAGACGTATATGGTATACATCCAGTGCTCTGAAGACGGGCCTATATTCCATACTCTATGGCAGTGTCCTCTCCCAATGTAAAGTGCTTTAGGTGGCAGGAATTTATGGCTCAGTTGGATCTTCTTCTAGATTTTGAGATTACTTTATTGCTATTCACTTTGAGGCTGATCCTAAGGAACGGCTCGTACGTAATTCCCCTATATTGAAGGCGCACGCGCACAACCTTCTTATGATGCCGTAACGGCCGGAGGCTCTTAGGAAAAGGGGGCTTTCCCCCCTTTACGCATGTCGTATGTCCGCAGTGAAGGCGGAGATAAACATGCTAATGAGGGTACAGGGCGGGGGAAGCCGAAAGGCCGCATACGTGATCGTAAATGTCCAGATTTCATACCGACAGCAGGGAGTGCATGGGGCGGACACTCCCCGTTCCGATAGTGGCCGCAATGACCTCAGGCGCCCGTAGGTCAGGATCCGGCCCTTTCTGCGAGTCTCCAATCGGTTCAGACTCTTTTGATGTTGAAGTGCTAACAATTCTTAGGTAATACATTTTCATTGGCTACCACTGTAATCATTATAAGCATTTGCAATTTGTACCCTTTATTCCATGCTCGTTCAATTATGTGTTTATAACATGTTAAAGTAACTGTACAAGAGCTAGGGGGACCCCTCCGCTCCCCTTTCTTACCTACCTTCCTTTCAAGCCTCCCTTTCCCAACCCTGTTTGTTTAGGAACACGGGGCCATATTCAGACCTCAGTCTTAAAGACCGCGTATACGCAATCTACATTGCAAAAAGTAACGTAGATAGCGTAACGAAATTACTGCGCATGCGCAGTACTTCATATCGGTAAACTTGCATATATTGCATATGCGGCCGGAGGTCTGAATACGGCCCACACAGTTCCTTGCTGGTCCGAGTGGACACATTTTGAACATGAAACAACTGCCAGCTGAATGGCTGCTGTATCATTGTGTGAAAAGATTGTAAAATAGAAATTTCCTATTGGGTGTGGAGACATATTTCCTCATTCTCAGTAGCTACTTTCTGCGCTGGCTGCGGCGGGTAGTTTACGATTAGTGCGGCAGCTGCAGTGGGTATACAGTTAGGGTTTAAGGGGAAGTTTAGGGTAAGGCATGAAGTTTTAAGGTTAGGCTGCGGAGCATAAAGGTTTAGGGTAAGGCTGCGGGGCATGGAGGTTTAGGGTTAGGCTATGGAGCATGAATGGTTAGGGTAAGGCTATGGAGCATGAATGGTTAGGGTTAGGCTGCAGGGCATGGAGGTTTAGGGTTAGGCTACAGAGCATGAATGGTTAGGGTAAGGCTATGGAGCATGAATGGTTAGGGTTAGGCTGTGGGGCATGGAGGTTTAGGGTAAGGCTACGGAGCATGAATAGTTAGGGTAAGGCTATGGAGCGTGAATGGTTAGGGTTAGGCTGCGGAGCATGGAGGTTTAGGGTTAGGCTATGGAGCATGAATGGTTAGGGTAAGGCTATGGAGCATGAATGGTTAGGGTTAGGCTGCGGGGCATGGAGGTTTAGGGTCAGGCTACGGAGCATGAATGGTTAGGGTTAGGCTGCAGGGCATGAGTCATTAGGATTAGGGCTGAAGAAGGGAAAGATTAGGGCTAGGCTGCGGGAAAGGGAGTGTTAGGGAATGGTTAAGGGTAGGGTTAGGTTAAACACTTACCTTTCAGCAGATGTCTCTTTGTGACTCCATGAATCACATCATTACCTCTTTCTACAATGCAGACTGCCGGCAACTGCATTCAGCCATAGTACAATGGTCTTTTGAAATGAAGACCCCCGTGCCTGAGAAACAAACTCGCTTGTTTAATAATACTTCATGATGCTCACATTCTAGATATAGGGGCAAGCAGAATTTAAACATCCAAAATACACATTTGGACAATAATGGTGGGATTATTATTGGATCACTTAGAAAGCTTCTAAGTTTTAATATTTCCCAGTAACATTCCCCCTCCGTCTGGAATATATTTTTTCCTGGATCGATGATGATAATGATGATTTTAATTATTGGTGTTGCATTGCCCGTCTGTTTCACCAGTGATGAGGACAAAGAAGAAGAGACCGACTTTAAAATTGATCAATGCGTTTCTGCTGATGAGGATAAGTGAGGTAATAGCAACGATAGAGTGATGATTGCCGGTGCCTTGATTGATAGCTACAGGGAGGATGGTACGATAATCACATATAAAAAGCAAAAACAAAAGCGTTTATCACAAACTAAGACAAGCGAATCAAAAGAGCAAACTCTCCTGTTCAGTGACACAGTTACAGAACGAGCAGTGCTATGTGTCTCGTGTAATAGGCACCAACGTCATAGGCAGACTTCCTGTTCTACACTGCACATTATCACTGATTGTTGCAATTCATTCAGTCTATCTCTCTGCTCGCTTAATTTTATTTGCAATAATGTACACATTTTATTTTACACATTTAAAACACATTTACCTATCTGATGTCTAGTAAAAAAAAACAATAATTTTATTAAAAATAAAAAACCCTTAAAAAACCTTTTATCATTGATTGTTGCAATTCATTCAGACTGTCTCTCTGTTCGCTTAATTTTATTTGCAATAATGTACACATTTTATTTTACACATTTAAAACACATTTACCTATCCGATGTCTAGTAAAAAAAACCAATAATTTTATTAAAAAATACAAATAAAAAACCCTTAAAAAACCTTTTATTTTCTTGACACATACCGTAATTTTATAATATGTAATGTTATAGGGTACATTATAATAAAAAAAATAATAATAGTCAAGAAGTGGTCACTTCGGTGGCAGTGACTACCTGCATTGCATAGAGGTCCCTAAAGTAAAAGGGGAGGGTACATTGCGCAAAAGTTAAGTCTAATGAAAACACTAAGAGTTGGCTTGAATAATCAACATGGAAGACGGCATTTGATTTTATAAAAAACAATAATAATTTATTACCGCTAAATAATAATAAAAAATACATATAATGCATAAACACAAATGCCAGCAATGATTACCCTCCCTATTACTTTAGAGTCTTTGGTAAACCCTATTGGGTGTTTGTGGTGGTTGACACACCCCTCTGTACAGCTGCTAAATAGCTTCTTTAAATTAAAGCGCCACTTGTTTCCTTCTTTTCTCTTATTGCATAGAGGTCACTATAAATCTCTTTATTGTAATGTAATATACTTGTCAGTAGGTTTTTTATGCTCTACTAATCCAACTGACATATTTTTTGGTCACCACCAATAGTTGATCCAACTCACACGTGGCCTCTTGCAGATTTTTTTTTTTCCAGGGTCACTTTTAGTTCCCAATCCGCCCCTGGCTGTGTGCACATGTGCTGTAACATAATAAGGACATTTTTACACGCAAAGTGCACAAATTTCTTAAATCTGGATCCGGTCCTCCATCCATAACACAGCACGGTCTATTTCTGTGCTCAAAACTGAACATTATTACATATTAAAGAAAAATACAGCGCATTAATTTAAATAAAAATATTTTACTAATAATTATATATATATATAAATTGATGTATATGAATAAGATGTATCACTGAAGCTAAATGTAGGCTTCAATAATCACAGAGAACGGCATTGAAATAGGTAAAATACATATAACAATTTATTCACTTATAGCATACAAATATTTTAAATATTTAAAAGTTAGACACAACTGTTAGGTAAATGGACCCCACTAGTATCTTTACTGTGAATGATGATTGGGAAAGATTGAATAAATGTATAGATTGGACTAAGCTGTGACTTGTAGTTCACCCCGGGTGGCCAGACCGGGGGTAGAGCGATAGTGACTTGTTACAGTTCAATGTAGCAGCGTGAGCGCTTCATAATAGATAACCGTCATGTGCACATACCGCCGTTAGTAGGGAATGCCAATCACCCTTGTCCGGTGTAGAACTCGTACTAAGCCGGTGCACGGGGTGATAGGGCTCGTGTTTCAGCTCCCTCTGCAATTGTCGTGGTTCCGGCTGGTTTGGTAGATAAATAGGTGTACACGATCGTCTCACACGATTAGCAGAGCCCCAGCGTAGTTCTCAAAATAAATAAAGTTTTGAGTAATGTGCAGATATAATTGCAATTCATTCACATGGATCCAAGTCCTATACCATCCGCTTGACGCGTTTTGTCCCTACTACCGGGGGCTTTCTCAAAAGCAAGTATTGTGCCTAGCGCAACACCCGTATTTAAAGTCCTTTCACAGGTGTCTGATTACTCATTGTGGAAATAAAGATACACAGTTTTATTTATGTGATTGGACAATATTACATATTCCCTAGATTACTGTGTGTGACGTAGAACCGTAGGCAGAAAACTGGACAATGCTACGCATGGAATCATAGGATTAAACACTGCGCCAAATGGACCTGACACTTCCACACTGCTACAAAAGAACTACAGCCATAAAATCTATCTTACTGCCCAGAGAACCAGACTAGCAGCAGCACCGTCATCTAGATAACACTGAACTAGAACAACATCATTTGTGACAGCCGCATTTTTGCATGCTGCGGAATTAACTGATTTAATAATATTTAGCATCACAAATAATGTAATCCACTAAAAGGTTTTTGCATGGTAAAGAAATATGTGTTTGTTCCACTCTATGAACTTTACAAAGAGCAATAACGTCCTTTAGTTCCCAGGGATTGCAGAGAGGCAGAGAGAGCTGGCTGACAGCTCTGTGACTGAGGGGCAAATTGTTCTTAATGATAAACATAGGAGGCCATCTGTTGTGTCTGTCTGCAAAATCTGTATTCCCATTATAGGTAATAAAACATATCACAGCCTTCGCTGCTGCACCACATCTGCTACATAACAGCTGTCAATCACATCTATATCTGTCAAGATATGGCTTGTTCTTGTGCTGGACTTATTATTATTCTAATTATCATAATTATTATTAATAATAATAATAATAATAATAATAATAATAATAATAAATGATAAAGAATAGACCAGATGAAGACCTCCTCAGACAGCAGTGGCAGTACGATGCTGAAATCTGTATGGGTGAGGGAAAGCCACTCCCCTTGCTCATTAAGTTTTTCGCCGTGTGTCCCCTTCCTTAAGCATTTTAAATGAGAATGGAGCAGCAGACTGGATAGTACTTAGGGGTTGATGTCAGCTCTGACTGTACTATTCCCTTCCCCCTCCCAGGACGGAAATCTGAATTCAGAAGGTCCAGATCCATCCGGGAATAGCAGCACCACCGTCGCTATCCCAAAGGAGGCGTTTTCCAATTCTTGTAGGGAGTCTGGACGCACGCCAGTCACACTGAGTGGCTAGCTAAGCATTGCTTAAATAAGTTTTATCATTAGGTCACTGCTCTCTCTGCGTTACCTGCTGCTGACATGCTCTCTCTGCGTTACCTGCTGCTGACATGTGATTCTGCCCTTTACTGGTTCTTACTTGCTCCTTCCCTACCTTCCGTCTACTCCTTTGTTAGTCTCTGTGTGCGTTCAGTTGTGCTGGTTTCTTGTACCCTCCAGGTACACCCACCAGTGCTTTTTATTATCCGGTGTCATGGTATAACTCTCCTCCTTCTATTGGGCTCTGCTGCTATGTCGGTCCTTTGTTCTCTTCTATTGCATCTGGACGCAGGCTTTTTTGCATCCTGTTATTACCTGCTGTATATCTCCCCCTCAGGCTTAGTACTCCTGTCTGCTGTTACAGGACCGGATCCAGAATGATTAATGACAGCCTATTTACACAAACTGTGTGCGTAAGTCGAGCTTTGCGAGCGCACTACACAGCAGAGGAAACAGATCGCAACTTTGTAGCCAGTTTTGTTCGTTCAGAGTTCCATTTGCTGTTACCAGTAGGGACTCCTACACTATACTCTAGGGCAGGGGTGGCCAAGCTCGGGCCTCGTGAGCTACCAACGGTTCATGTTTTCCAGGTCTCCTCAGATAGTCAGAGGTGAGATAATCACTACCAACTATAGATTTTTTTGAATGTGTCAGTTAGTAATGAACACACCTGTGCTCCAACAAGGAGACCTGGAAGACATGGACCGTTGGTAGCTCACGAGGCCCGAGCTTGGCCCCCCATGCTCTAGGGGTTGCCACCATAGACCATTGGCCAAGTCTGTCCCCACCATCAGAGCCTCCAGTGTCCTTTTCTCATGGTAAGACTCTGTGCCAATAACATGTGGAAGCACAGAGCTATGTATAGTGTGGCCCAGTACCGGCTGTATCTAAATCTATTACTCTGGGAACCGAACATATCAAAATGGAAGTCTGACTCTGGCCCTATATGTTTAAAACTGTCATTTATGGTATAACAATGAATTACCTGGATTATAGATGCCTGTAGCTGCAGGTTAGGTATTCCACAGATGGTTTTTACTGGGTGTGGGTTGCCGATGAGAACAGGCTGAAAGGGCCGTTCTCTCCCACACAGTTCCAAACTGGATGGGAAATCAATTGCTTTTGCCTTGAAGAGACAAACCAATCGATCCCCGGAACACTGTAGATGCTGCGCCGAAAGGAGATTATCAATCTATTCCCAACCCTTAACCTAATCCTCCCCCTTCCATTACCCTAACCCTCCCTTCCCTGCAAC
Organism: Limnodynastes dumerilii; assembly: GCA_011038615.1. NCBI lineage: Eukaryota > Metazoa > Chordata > Amphibia > Anura > Limnodynastidae > Limnodynastes > Limnodynastes dumerilii. Next base: position 66,284 of record WWET01002028.1, read on the forward strand.
CTGACCCTAACCCTCCCTTCCCCACAACCTAACCCTAAGACACCTGATCGGCATACTTAGCAATTCTAAAACAAAATTAGCAAAAGGCTACCTTTATAAAAAAACAAAGACAGCCAAAAATGAGCTTTATTCTATCTCTATTTCTAAAAGTGCCTTTTCTTGCTGGAAACTCCGTCCTGTTTTTACTGTACTGTAAGACCTTTGTGCCAAACCTCCCACCAGTACCCACTTAGCAGAGACAGCAGCTCTTTGTGTGCTCTGCTGCACTATTCCTATATGACAATGGCTCAAATAACAATGACAGTGTGTATGGTAGAGTAGAAGTGTAAGTGGCAGACAATACACTATAAAAGTGATTGGAGCACATACATTCAACACGCATGCTCCCTTTCTGTAAGCATAGGATCTGCAATATAATAGAAGATGAGGGCAAGCTACTATCATATCGAAATCTTATCTTGTGTCCAAGACATGGGTGAATGGTGGAAGGAGATAAGACAGGTTTAATGCTTGTTTGTTGCAATGATAACCGTAATCTCTCTTAGTTTCACATGATTGTCTTTTATTTAAAAAAATGAATAATAAGAACTGATGTAAAAAAAACACACACACACAAAAAAATAGTGATATAAATAATAATTGTAGCATTGAAAGAAAAATAAGCAGGCTCTATTTATATATCAGTGAAGGACTTAGTGCAGAAAATAAAAAGAAATATTGAAATTTCTGTAAAAAGAAAAATACAATAAACGATTGTATTTAATGCAGAGATGAATGGAAGCCACTGAGCCTTTCAAAATCAATAAACAAATATGCAATAAGAAAAAGCTTTCATTTAAGGAACACGTTTAACATCAAAATGCAAGTTCCTGTTCTTTGTACTCTGAAGGGATGTCTATAGCTGTGCTTGGAATAATAATGTGCTGGGTAAAGTATTGTCTACATCGCGCAGAATAAGAACACTGAAATGTAACTTTCCACAGAGAGGAGCAGCAGGATATTGTACCTTATCCAAAAGCCGTGTTTTTACTTTTTAATGCACTTAGTCTTATTTAAAGCTGTATTCTTATCCAGAAATACAGAGCTGCTTTAAACCAACTCCCCATCTAACTATAGATTATCTTCCTCTACTAACATCTGTGCTGTTGCTATGCAACCAGAAGGAAGCCAACACCAAGTTCTCTACAAGGCAAAGCCAACTGAAATTATACATAGAATCAGGACTGTGGTGATAGAATGTTTGTGAAGCTTTACGACATCCTAAGCTACTGAGTCATCCACTCAACAAAGTGACACTAAGGGCCAGATTTACTCAATAGTGGAAAAGGAAAAGTGGAGATGTTGCCCATAGCAACCAATCAGATTCTAGCTGACATTCTCTTTTATGTAACAGGAAAGTAAGAGTTAGCGGGCCGTATTCACAGATCCGTTTTCACGTGGAGTTGCGTGCGTATTTTTAGGTATGTTTTAACTGCGCATGCGTAGTAACTTTATTTACGTAAGTTACGTAGAATATACGCACATGTGTGCTTTAGACACATTGCACTTGGGGACATACGTGCGGAGGGGCGGGGTTGACTTGGGGACATACATATAGAGGGGGGCGGGGTTAAGTTACGTACTGGAAAAGTTAAGTGAAAGAGGGCGGGGGGGGCATTTAAATGAGCCTTTGAGGGTGCGGTTACCTAGAATCGCACGTATGGAATGAATATACGCACGTGAGTGCACAGGTAAAGTTAGAGGTGGTCTATGGAGACGTAAGTGTACGATTGCACGACAGTGAGAGGGGAGTGTCGTGGGTGTTGGTGGGTGTTGGCGTGCTACGTGGCGTGCCTATAATTCTTTGGGAAAAGGCATCTCTTAATCCGGTCCAGGGACCTGAACATGTGGCCTGCCAGTGGCTGGTAGTATCCTGTGGAGAAAAGATGTTTTTTGCCTTTATTTTAGGAAAATATTGAATTTTATATTGTAAATATATCATTCAAGACAACCAGATGGAGGCTTCCATAAGCTGAAAAAGTTTACATCTGTCTGATGACTGGGAACAGATAAAGTTCGGTGAAAGTAGAACAAAACCAAGATTCACCACAACTTATTTACAGTGTTATATACGTGTTTGTGGAAGAATCCAAGTTATTGAACTTTGTGCAGCACTACGCATTTGTCTTCTGTTTGTATATCACAAAATGATTTCTGAAATGTGTTTGGATTGTTTGGATTTCTGTTGAATTGGGGCCGTGGATTGGTTTGTCCGCATGGAATTGCATCACATCACGCCTTGCTTGTTATCCCCCTTTCACATCACAACCAAATACCCGGGATTTTCACCAAAAACCCGGGTCTCGGCAAAATCCCGGGTATTTAGTTGTAATGTGAAAGGGGTACTTCCGGTGGACCCGTGTCAAAAGACCCGGGAATTCAACCCGGTTAAAAAGAAGGGTTATTCCTGGGTCCGACACGGGTAGGGGTGCAGTGTGAAAGGTGCTACCCGGTTTTGCAACCCGGGTAGCACCTAACGCACTTGATTGGTACAAATTTTTTTACTATTGCTCTGGCAACAAGTGTTGCCAGAGCAACGGTAAACAAATTTCGCACCACAATGACGACAGGGCAGGTAAACAAATTACGCATTGCTTTGACGACAGGGCAGACCCGGGTCTCTGAATTTCCCGGGTCTGCCCTGCAGCGTGACCCTGGGATCCTCTGCTGCCTCTGCGGTCTGAAAGAAGTATTAGTAGTTCTAGGGCATGTTCAGATGTAGTGCTTGCAACCAGGGGTATAACTAAAGGGGGAGCAAGGGGTGGGGCTGCTATGGGGCCCTAAGAAAACGAGGCCCTGTGGTAGCGGCACCCCTGCACTGAAAGCAATCTGTCAGTGGTTGACAGCTTAAAACATCACTAGGCACTCCGGCCTGATCCAGACGCCAATCTGCGCATGCCCGGCGTAGTTAGGGAAACCCGTTTCTTAGGATCGGGCGTCCCTAACTGTTGCGTAGTTACGGCAAGTGGGTGTTCCTCATCGTAACTATGCAACAGATACGGAAGGAAGGCGGGGGAAGGTAAGTAAATGAGGGCGGGTTAGGCCTGTTACGAACCTGTGGCCGGCGTAATTACCCACTGTTACGCTGGCTGAAGTTAGGGTAGTCTTCAGCCCGCGTAACAGTGTGTAATTATGCCGACCACAGGGGGAGTGTAGGGGGAGTGCACCAGACCTAGCTCTGGCTCTGGATCAGGCCCTCCATGTATAAGTGCTGAGCGCTGTTTATATATACATTGCGAGCAGCTGACCTGCTATATATTATTAATAATAATGATAATATTAATAATGGGTCCTATTCATTCTTAATAACGTTCGCAAACATATGTACGTGGTGTTCGTAAGTTGTTTTTTTTTTAGCGACCTGTGCATGCGCACGGCAGATGTTACGCATCAGATCTCACGTTGTACGGAGTTAATTTCGGCATGCGCACAACTCGCATGATGGAGCGTGACTATACTCCGTAAGTTGGAGAATATAGAATATATAATGTGGGTGGGAAGAGGCATTTAAGTTGTACAGTATGGGTTGGGTTAGGTACGAGATACACATGGTGAATGGGCATAGATATTTAAATCGCACAGCTCAATTTATTGTTCCACACACACACACACACACAGACGCATGTATAATACTTAAATTAGTGTCCAAGGGCCTGATCCACATGTGTAATTATGCTGGCCACAGGGGGAGTGTAGGGGGAGTGCATCAGACCTAGCTCTGGCTCTGGATCAGGCCCTCCATGTATAAGTGCTGAGCGCTGTTTATATATACATTGCGAGCAGCTGACCTGCTATATATTAATTATAATAATGATAATATTAATAATAGGTCCTATTCATTCTTAATAACGTTCGCAAACATATGTACGTGGTGTTCGTAAGTTGTTTTTTTTTAGCGACCTGTGCATGCGCACGGCAGATGTTACGCATCGGATCTCACGTTGTACGGAGTTAATTTCGGCATGTGCACATCTCGCATGATGGGGCGTGACTATACTCCGTAAGTGGGAGAATATAGAATATATGATGTGGGTGGGAAGAGGCATTTAAGTTGTACAGTATGGGTTGGGTTAGGCACGAGATACACATGGTGAATAAGCATAGATATTTAAATCGCACAGCTCAATTTATTGTTACACACACACACACAGACGCATGTATAATACTTAAATTAGTGTCCAAGGGCCCAGAAATGCATTGTGCAGGCAGAAGTGCAGGGGGTTATGCCCACAATCATGTGTGCGGAATTTTACCAAAATCCTTACATTAGCTCCCACAACAGAGGCTAACGTACAGATTATTCCCTTAAGTCAGATCAGGACCTCTGTGAGCAGAAAACGATACATTGCAGATGTCTCGCACTAAAACCAATCATCTTAAAACCTATGCAATGCGGGAAGAGGAAATGCAAATATTTATGTTCATACTGAAAACCTGTAATGGCTGAATCGCTGAATTGCCTTAATGCCTAATTAGCTTTACCCTGTATTTATAAACATGGCTCAGTGATCAGTCAGTCACCTATCTTCTCTACCAGCTCACACAGGAGGTAGTTTAGTGATGCTATACATGGCCCTAATGCCAGCTGAGATGGCCAGGGACCAGTGCTATAAAATGGCCAGAAGGCTGCTGTATGTCTAATTGTCCTGGATGGCAGAAGTGGACAGCAATTTCTAGAAATAAAACACACAAGATATCTGGTACCAGAACGTGAATATATCAAATATACAAAATAAATCACAATAAAATAATTACAAGGACTCAGCAGATGACTAGAAGTATACTAACTAGCTCTTTCATAAATCTACTGAGATCTAGTATACATCTAGCCCCATATTCCCAGATCCGGGTGCGGACTCACCCATCTTGCCCCTAGCCCACCCCCTGTTTTTAGGTACCTTATTGCACTTAACAATACCATAGGGCTACCTTAACAATCCATGCAATGTCCGCTCGGACGTTGCCTCTCCCCGCCCTCCCCGGCTAATCTAAGTCCCTCCCTTCTACCTAAACCCTTTCCAAGGCGGCATTACGCTGCCTCTTTCTAACTAAAATACTCTGTGCGGTCTTTAAAGAACTGGTAAGTAGACTGTGTGAAGGACCTACTATACAGGCGTTGTAGGTCCTTTACTTTACTAAAGATACGCACGTAAGAAGTGACTGCTTTTAGGTGTGAATAGGGCTTTAGTCATCTGTTGATGTTAATGTTTATATTGTATTGTATTTTGTATATTTTATCTATTTGTGTTCTGGATTTTATGTGTGTTTTATTTCTGATAAAGCAATAATGTATTATAGATTCTGTGCGGTCTTTAAAGAACTGGTACGTAGACTGTGTGAAGGACCTACTATGCAGGCGTTGTAGGTCCTTTACTAAAGATACGCACCTAAGAAGTGACTGCTTTTAGGTGTGAATACGGGCTCTAGTCATCTGTTGATGTTAATGTTTATATTGTACTTTATTTTGTATATTTTATCTATTTGTGTTCTGGATTTTATGTGTGTTTTATTTCTGATAAAGCAATAATGTATTATAGATTGTACTGAGCAACGACTTATGATTTGTAATGCTTTATATTCTTACCCTTATGTCATTATACACAGTGCTAGTGATCTTTATTGTTTTTATTTGCATTTACTTTTAGGGATATTGCAAATCCCTTTCAGATGACTGTCCTTTCTGCCATAATTCTCTAGGCACCCTATTTCGGTGTATTTCTTTGGTGTGGTTCATTTCATACTTAAGAAAAAAAAAATAATAATACTAATATATTAGTATTGATACAGCGGCATTATTGCCAAAGTGTTATTTTTGCCGTAATGACTGGAAACAATCTAAATAAACGCTTAAGGGACACGGTTGAGTCTCCTACACTTATCTGATTGACAGACGGGAACTCAACACCATTTTTCCAACTGCCTCATTTCTGGCAGTGTCATGACGACGACCATGTCATGATGTTGACTTCCAGGAACTCGACTAGTAAGTGGTATTGACAGGTGAGTACGTTGATCAATGTGGGGGTTAGGTTTAGGTTAAGGCTAAGACTTCGTCCAGTGTTAGTTTTAGGTTTTGATTCTGTCATGATCACAGTACTTTTCACTGCACCTTATGTCTTTTATTTACCTTTGAAGATCACATGACCTTCTTTCAGTTCTCAGCACTTCTCAGCACTATTCATTCTCTGCTGCAGACATTAGTTCTCGGTGTGCCTCATTTGCTGGAACTCACTCATCAGATGCTCTATTTAAATCCTCCTCTGACATCCCCTCACTGTCAGAGCAACAGGAAATCTTGTCTGCTGATTTAGTATCCTCAAGTCCTTTTGTGTGTTCTGACTTCATGGTTCCAAGTCAAGACTCCAGTCTTCGATTCCAGTTCTCCGGTCCTCAGTTCGTGCCTTCCAGTGACTTTAGTTCCAGCTTGTGCCTCTGGTATATATATATATATCCAGCACTCTGCGGTTCTTCATTATTCATTGCCCCAGAATTCACTCTTACACTACCTCATGCAACCCTCGGTTCCAGACCATTATCTTGGCATCTGTGCACTTGTCCAGAGAGCCGCGACCTGCTGTTTTCCAACAGCCAAGACCATCCCCACCAACAGGGGTTCTGGTGAACACCAGGCTTGTGGTTAGACTCCACGCTTCTAGTCTGGGGTTGTCCGTTTACAGACTGGCGCTGAGTCTGGTGCATTACAGATTCGGGTTAGTGTTAGATTTAGGGTTAGGCTTATTAAAAAATGTGGAGGGGTAGCTATAGTTTTATAACCAGTTGAATAATGTGTAAGCAGGCTAATAACAGCGAATGATGCAGTAGAGGTTAATCCACAATATTGAGTATCAAAAATGATTAACCAGGTTAATTAAACAGGCGTCATGCACAGGAGATTAANGCATATATATATATATATATATATATACGCACACACATTATATACATATATATATATATATATATATATATATATACACACACACTGGCAGAATCTCTAACTGAAATCTCAGTGCAGGGCTTTATATATAGGAAGCTAAAGGGCAGTAACCTACTGCGCATTGCACATACTCAGTTGCGCAGCCTAGTGCTGATATCATAGCTGTGTCATGGACCTTGTCTGATATTTAACTGTTGGCAACGCTAAAGCCGATGTAATAATTCATTCAGCATTCATACATTGTCGACCTAATGTTGCTGACTGTATGAATGAATACCACACCCCTTTTCCAACTACCTCTTACAGGGCCGGTGTTAGGGTGTTCGGTGCCCCCTGTGAACTTTAATTTTGCGCCTTTCTGTTTAACAATTTGATACCAGTGACCATCCTAGATTATAATAAGCGTCATCATACAAAACAATTATAACCACAATAAAACAACGTAAATCATAGTCACCACTATCCAATAGTGCCCTAGTCTCCACTATACATAGATATATATCCCTTATCCTGTCTCTCCAGCACCTAGTATCCCCATCATGTGTATCCAGCACCCAGCATCAGCCATCATGTGTATTTAGCACCCAGTATTCCCATCATGTGTATCCAGCACCTAGTATCCCCATCATGTATATCAAGCACCCAATATCCCCATCATGTGTAACCAGCACCCAGTAACCCCATCATGTCTTTCTAGCACCCAGTATCCCCATCATGTGTATCCAACACCCAGTATCCCCATCATGTGTAGCCAGCACCCAGTAACCCCATCATGTCTCTCTAGCTCCCAGTATCCCCATCATGTGTATCCAGCACCCAGTAACCCCATCATGTCTCTCTAGCTCCCAGTATCCCCATCATGTGTATCCAGCGCCTAGCATCCACATCATGTGTATCCAGCCCACCCCATCATGTGTATCCAGCACCCAGTATCCCCATCATGGCTCTCCAACATACAGTGTCCCCATAATGTCTTTCCAGCAACCCCATTATGTCTCTCCACCACACAGTTTCCCCATCATGTCTCTCCAACACACAGTATCCCCATCATGTCTCTCCAACAAACAGTATCCCCATAATGTTTTTCCAGCACCCCCATAATGTCTCTCCTCCAGACAGTATCCCCATCATGTCTGTCCAGCACCCCAATAATGTCTCTCCACCACACAGTTTCCCCATAATGTCTTTCCAGCACCCCCATAATGTCTCTCCATCTCCCAGTATCCCCACCATGCCTCTCTAGCACACAGCATTCCTATTTTATGTCCTGTCCAATTACTTACCTTTGAAACCTTCTTTCTTCCGGCTGCTGCCTCTCCTCCACGGCGGACTCTGTGACGCTGATGTGACCTCAGGTCACTCCAGCATCATCAGTGAGGGGGAGGCGCTGCTGCACTCTGCATCTGCCTGTCACACAGGCAGAGCAGAAGAGAATGGACGCCGCTGTTAGACTCTGTAAGGCGCTCTCATCAGAGTGATGAGAGCACCATACATTGTTTTACAGCGGCGTCCATCTCAGTGCTGCGGTGCAGGGAGCGGTGGGATGAGTGCCTGTCCAGCACTGGATGCACCGCATCCCCCTGCGGAGCGGTTTGTTCTGGCCCTGGCTCCTGCCTTAACAAGGAGTGGTAATCGAACATCCACAAGGAACAAAAGAGAGATCTGGCGCTCCAAACAAATATTATATAACACTATGGGCCTGATCCAGAGCAACGATCGCAAGCGAGCGTACGACGAGCGTATGCGAAAATTCGGCAAAAAATTTGCAATGCGCATGCCCAGTATGACAGCTTCCGGTCGCCCGAGCATCATGAGCGAATAGCGGGCGTATCGTCAGCGTATTTTTCGCTCGGCGAGCGTATTTTTTTTACGATGGTCGGCTGGGCGCCCGTTTTACTACAGGGCGGCGGGGAGAGCCCTTTAAATTGTACAGTATGGGCGTGCTAAACCCAGCACGACCAGCGCATCGGTACGAAAATTCGCACGCACGCTGGAAAAACTTAGGGTAGGGTTCAGCCGCCGTAAGTAGGTACAATCAATGGGAGTGTCATGGG
>WWET01002028.1:124445-153063 GCA_011038615.1 Limnodynastes dumerilii
AATATTTATGACATTGGGAGTTAAACCAGGATTCTCATATATGAAGCCATCTGGGAAGAGGGTATTGTACAGACCAATAAACATATAATTATCTTATCTTCCCTGTAGTTCATTAGAAGTGCACCCAAAGCTCAGTCTTGAATAACTCCCAATGTCATAAATATTATATGCTCAAAATACTCTTTCCTAAGCCTTATCCATGTGTGAAAAATCCTTCAGGACATCTAAAAGCACTTTTCTTAGAGCCTTGTGATAATTGGTTACCTTCTATTGTAAGCGGGTTGAGAAAAATCATCCTGTCCTTTCCAGAGAGTGCAGAGTGACATGGTACATTGTCACATAAACATGTTTAGGCACATAGCACAGAAAAGACATTAAACGGGTTCTATATACACTAAATAATCATTATATTATACTTATATATATTTATAATATTGTATATTGATGGGAACATTAATGTAATTAGTATACAGGATAACTATTGCTGGAGACATAACAACACCCAATTACAAAGTTTGCAGACAATGACACTGCTGATTATTGAGGGGTAATATTATTGCTGATTTGTTAATGGGTATGACTATTGCTGAGTGTAAAGGGCGTTACTACTCCATCAATACTCCTTCCAGATGAGCAGAAATGAACAGTAAATGATGCATTTGTTACATTTTTGTAATCTACTGTGTTAATCCCCATACATTGGAATCTGAATATTACAGCACTAAGGGCTAGATCCAGATTTAACAAGGAGATTGTAATATTGGGCCGGATCCAGAACTAGGTCCGTCTTCCATAGACGGACGTAGTTCAATAAAGAGTAGCTACTGCGCATGCGTAGTAGCTATTGTACGTAAACTGTATATCGTTTCGATACGTAGATTGCGTATATGCAGTCTAAAGACGGACGTAGTTCTGGATCCGGCCCTAAGAGAGGAAAGTTACTCCTGGGCAAAACCATGTTGATTTCAGGGGGAGTCAAGGTAATTGTATTCTTTGCATGCAGGGATATATCTTTGAATTGGTTACTGCACACAGATAATGACCAGCTTTACTATCACACTGTTATTTAGACTTGGGATAGGAAACATCACCTCTCAACTCTAATACAGTTTGCAACAGATGAAATATGACTCCCATGCAATCACCATGGTTTAGCCCAGGAGTAACTTTCCTCTCTTAAGGCCGTATTCAGAGATCCGTGTGGTGATTGGACCGCAATTATACGCACAGCTGGTGCAGGCCAAACCCCCTCACAAACACAATACTCCCCTCTGTCAGCCATGGTGTCGGTGACTTCCGCCACCATAGACCACTTGTAATTTTCCGAGTGCATTCCCGTGCGTATGTGTCCTCTGTATGTGCGATTCATGATAGTCGCGACCACTTTCCTTCATTTAAATGCCTCCCGCCCATTTTTATGTCAATTTTCCTGTGCATATTTTTGCGTCACATATCCCTCCGTATGTACCAACGTGCGATTTACAGGTCCGTACGTAAGGCACTTCCGCGCGTATAGTCTACGTTAACTACGTAAATAAAGTTACTACGCATGCGCAGTTGGTCCGATCCTAAAAATACGCATGGGACTAGCCGTGAAAACGGATCTCTGAATATGGCCCTTAATTTCAAGCTCCTTCTTAAGTCTGGATCCAGAACTTAAAAACACAATATAATGAACAGGACTTTTTACCTTTGGAGTTCTTGCATGTTTTCCCCATCTTGCATCCCTCACCAGACTTATATCCAAAAGTTCTGTTTCCTAATAAAAGAAAGAAAATGAGAACTTTTACAGAAGATCAAAAACAAAATGCATTGTTACTTCCTTCCAGCGTTCTCTAAATGTATTGTTAACAATGCTATAGGCAGGTAAAGGTTTCACAGAGTAAAAATATTTTAAGCAAAATCTCCATTAACCGTTTAGAAAAAACAGATGATTAAATATGCTAATTTAGGCTGGATTTCCAACGTTTACCTAGCTTGGGCCTGATCCTAACTTCTGCCGATGCGCTGTGCATACTATCGCACAGCGTATCGGCATGCAGTCCCCCCGACACTCCCCCTGTGGCCGGTATAATTACACACTGTTACGCCGGCTGAACAGTGTGTAGTTACGCCAGCCACAGGAGCGTAACGGCCCAAACCCAGCCTCCCGCCCTCATTAGCTTACCTCCCCCCGCCTTCGTTGCCTAACTGTTGTGTAGTTACGGTGAGGAACGCCCCCTCGCCATAACTACGCAACAGTTAGAGACCATCGATCCTTAGGAATGGGTTTCCTTAACTACGCCAGGCAACATCAGGTTAGCGCATGTGCAGAAATGGCGTAGTTCAGGATCAGCCCCTTGTGTATGTCGGCCACACAAATCCTAACCCCAATATGCTTCATCTCAGTACAACACCACAGAGCAGTGAGTTGTGTATCTGGCGACCACGGACAGCCCTGTCACCACCAAGGGCGCGTATACACAGGGAAATGGGGTGTGGTATATTAGCGGTGTGGTTAACTGGTTGCTATTCATCCAGAGTAGAGTGTGTAGACAGAGTGGAGGAGAAAGTGGGTTGGAGCAGGGGTAGGGGCAGGGACAAGGTAATAAATTACATTTCTTTTTTATTACTATATATTTTTTCATTATTTAACCAATGATACAGACAACAAAAAAATTCTTATTGTCATCAGAGCAACCAGAACCAAAGGTAGCACGGTCGCTCAGTGGTTAGCACTTGTGGCCCACAGTACTGAGGTCATGAGTTCGATTCCTGGACTAGGCCCTATCTGTTTTGGAGCTTGTATGTTCTCCTGGTGTCTGTGTGGGTTACCTCCAGGTGCTCTAGCTTCCTCCCGCTTTCCAAAAAAGCTAGAACTACATATGTGTTCCCTTTCCACAACAATCCTAATCACTAGTGCAAGGAACTACTGTATGTATAGTGTATAGTGGAAATGATGATCACACATCGTGTAATCGTTTCAGTGACAATGCAAATGTACTAAAAGTATACTCATGAATAAAATTACCTTCTAAATAAAATAAATCTGTGTGGACCTTACTGTATAATGACCCCCTTCACTGCCATGAAACACCTCTCTGTATGCAATTAGTGAGCACACCCTTACTGTACACTGACCCCCTTCACTCTCTGTATGTACTAGCAGGGGATACAAATGTCTTCTTACATTCTTACATATCACACACACAAACAAGCACACAAAAACACACAAACATACAATGGCACTATGCAAATTTTACTCATACTATATGCTTATAGTTTCTACTTTAGAAACAACAACTCTGGACGGCCATTTTGTCCTTAGTCTAAACCTGTGACCTGTCTCTGTATAAATATTCATAATGGTTCAACCCAAATTGTTTCCTTCTGTCCCTACAATTTGACTTTGCAGGCATCATTTTATGTCTAAACAAAATAATCTATCATTGGTTTATTCTGATAGAAATAAGTGCAAATGCTCTTATTGCAATTTAATTTCCCCACGGAAAATTGTATAACTGTAAATGCACATATTGAGGTCAAATACCAACAATTAGCACCTTTCTTTAAATTTCCCTTTCAAACGAGTCTTTCATTGAAAATGCTGAACAAGAAATAATGAATAAACAGCCTGTCAAGAATGTGGAGCTTACTGCCATGTAGGTTAATGCTTATGTAAATTGCTTTTAAAGATACTTCCTTGTATATATTTATGTTATCTCGTTCATGCACTTAAAATGGAAAAGATTTCGGAAATAAATTCAGAATCCGGGCTAAAAAACGAAGGTTTAGGAAATGTTCATTTACATAATACTTTGAATCCGGAGCAGACTGTAAATCTAATCTTCTGGAAGGATCGTCAAGTTGTGACATATTAAACTACTTAATTAAAAGTTAGTGAATTGACTGGTCAAATATGTTATAAATTCAAAATGAATTTCAATGATTTACGCTAAGTTCTGGAATTGCACATTAAACGTTAAACGCTGATGTATAGTTAGAGAAAAATACAAATTGTGGACCAGATCCACAGCTAATAATGAGAGCCCACTTACGCATGAAAAATGCATAAGTAGGCTCCATGGACTGAAGGGCTGGTTGGATTCGACACGTGAAATGTTTTTTTTGAAGTAGAGACAGATGAACGCTAATTTTCAGCTGTCTCTATTACGAAAATATCACAATTTTCTAGGGAACTCATTTAGGGGGTCTATTGAATAAATGAATTGGGTGCCAATATTTAATAAACATAACAAGAATTTCTTGGTAAGTGCTATATAAGAGGAAGATCTTACCGGAGCAGGGTTTGAAATCATCATTCAACTTACCCAAGCGGCTTGTGGCACCCCCCCCCCCCCCCCCCACAAAAAAAAAAAAAAAACAACACAGTGCCCCCCCACAAAAAAATGTAAAATGCCTATGTGCCCAGTCAACCACCTCTGCCAATTGTGTGCCCAGCCTCCATGTGTCCCTTATATGTGTCCAGCCTTCTTTTGTGTCCCCTTTAAAAGTGTCTACCTTCTTTTGTGCCCCCTTTTTGAGTGCCAGCCTCATTTTGTGCACCCTTTATAAGTGCTAGACTCTTTTTGTGTCCCCTTAATAAGTGCCAGCCTCCTCTGTGCCCCCTTTATAATTGCCAGCCAACTTTGTGCCCCCTTTATAAGTGCCAGCCTCCTTATGTGCCCCCTTTGTAAGTGCCAGCCTACTCTGGGCCCCCTTATATGTGTCAGCCTCCTCTGTGTCCCCTTTATAAGTGCCAGCCTCCTTATGTGCCCCTTTTGTAAGTGTCTGCCTCCTCTGTGTCTCCTTTATAAGTACCAGCCTCCTTATGTGCCCCCCTTTATAAGTGCCAACCTCCTCTGTGTCCCCTTTATAAGTACCAGCCTCCTCTGTGTCCCCTTTATAAGTACCAGCCTCCTTATGTGCCCCCTTTGTAAGTGCCAGTCTCCTCTGTGCCCCCTTTGTAAGTGCCAGTCTCCTCTGTAACTTACTTTAATAGCTTCTCCCTTACACTCCTTCCTCCGTGGCTCTCACATACACAGGCGCCGGCATCTCTATTCATCTGATGAACAGTACTGGGAATACAAGGCTCCTATGGGAAAATGAACGGATCTGGTCCTATGTTCTAATGACATTTTTTCCTTATATAGTGACAAGCGGCATAACTGATATTGATACTGACAAAGGAAACTGTTGCATAACTATTACAGATGCTTTGGAGCTCAGAGGTAAGAGAGCCCTGAGAGCCAATACCTCTTTGTGGTCCTCCTGCCTGTACTTTTTGCTGATTTAACAGTTATAAGTTTGTTATCAACTTGATGAACTATAGTAATGTTCAATAAAAGCAAACAGAGAGAGTAATATACACATACCCTCCAGCTGTACCTATTTGCAGGTACAGTACCGTTTTTTTATATTCTGTTCCTACTAAAAGGGCTTCCGTACCGGATTCTGGCACAACAAACCCCCCCCCCCCATAGTCACCTTCCAGTCCTGCAGCATCTGATTGCATGTAGCTGATTACTGTACTGTAAGATAGAGTTCAGTAGAGCTGCGGGGAGTGACTCCTGCAGTCCTACTAAAGTGACAAGACCCTCTCTTGTGAGTTATTTAATAAGATTTTACACCTTATCATACATGCAAATGAGAGCAGATTAAAGCCCCGTCCATTCATGGACATGCCCCCAGGTGTACTGATTTTCCATATGTATATGGTATATGTGGTGCTTACTGTGTAACTCTGAGCCAAGAATACCTTTGTCATAGGTAGTGAAATCTAAAAACCTACAAGTTTTATGTAACACCTCTCCCCAGTGGTGGATTTCCAATCATGAACGCCCTGCAGCAGTAGATGGCGCCACTTGCTGCGGGACAGTCAGGCCAGTCAATGGGGCATTACAAGGGGGATAACTGGTACCAGACTTGACCTTCTAAGGAATTCTGGTGTCTGCTTTCTGTCCTGGGTCCATAGGCGTATCTATAATGGGTGCAGGGTGTGCAGTGCACACGGCCCCTCAGAACAGGGGGCCCTGTGGCAAGCATCCTACACCCAGGATTGGCAGGGGAAGGAGGGCCATTCAGCATCTATTTCTTCCCTCTAAGATCTTCCAGAGGGAAGAAAGAGCTGCCAAATGAGCTCCCTTCTCCTGCATTGGGACTGTCTCTATTCCTGGGCCGAAAAGGGGGCGGGACTTACATCACAGTTAGGCCCCACCCCTTTTGAGGTCCGTGAATCGGGACAGTCCGGTCTCAGGTAAGGGGGAGGGGGCCCATGTACAAATCCTGCATAAGGGCCCCCTCACTTCTTAAAACACCCCTGGGGTCTGGGTCATACAGTTTCCTTGACAGAAGCCAGTGCTAAAACTCCTAGAAGTGAGCGCTGTTAAAGGGTCTCTTCATTTTGTATCCGAGGACAGCTCTATGTAATGACTGGGAAGAGGGGCAGGCATGAATGATTGTCCATCTGATATCAAAATCTGGCCGTGTAAGTTTTCAAATGTGGTCAAATCGGGAGTAACAATTTGACACTACAGATAAACTGCACTGCTGCAAATTGGTCTCTTCCTTGACAGAAGTAAAAATGAATTTTTTTAAATATGTTGTTAAAGTTTACATTTAACTAACTGTTGATATAATATACCCCCTATAATTACATTTAACTTAATCCACCCTACCCAACACACACGCAGGCAAATCTAAACATAACCAATGCTATTTATAACTTTCTTGCTGTCTGTCATAGACCTAATTCATTTTCTATAACCCTCATTGTACTATATACTTTATGTCAGGGTAGCCAATGCAATGCTATTAAAACACATGCGTTAGCTTTTTAAATGCTAGAAGAATAACTGTAAACATGGGTTATAATGTATTATTACTATTACCATAATCTATCTGTGTTTTAAACATATTAAAGTAAATGTAGTTTGCAATACTGACCTCTTTAAACATCAGTAAAGCGCTAATGTACCACTGCTGTTATATAAGTATAAATAAAGTTTTTTTATTTTGATTAAATAGCCAAAATACCATCCAAATTTCAATATGACACATATACTATAAAGTTCTAAAATATATTGAAACACATGACCAGTATTGTTAACATGTTATTCACATGCAAAATGTGAAAAACATAGGGTCAGAATGGAAGGGAGTCACTGCATAGAAGGATGGTATCGAGAAATAGGGCAGCCGAAATTCCTTTTTTTTTTTTTCGAATACCCATCCATTTTAGAATTATTTTTACAGAATGGGCGAGTATGATGATGCATACTCACCCATTTATTTCCGGAAAGGCTTTTGAAAACAACGCTGCTGCCGCAGCCACTTCCGCTGGACCTGACATTTCACCGGACCACTGAAAAGGTGAGTAACCTCTCCAGGGACTTCTAGCTTTAAGGGGAGGGTTAGGATCAGCAAAGGAGGGTTAGAGTCAGGCTGCCGGGAACAGAGGGTTAGGGTCAGGCTGCGGGGAAGGGAGGGTCAGGGTCAGGCTGCAAGCAAAAGAGGATTAGAGTCAGGCTGCTGGGAATGGAGTGTCAGGGTCAGGCTGCAAGCAAAAGAGGATTAGAGTCAGGCTGCGGGGAAGGGAGGGTCAGGGTCAGGCTGTGAGCAAAAGAGGATTAGAGTCAGGCTGCTGGGAATGGAGTGTAAGGGTCAGGCTGCAAGGAAGGGAGGGTTAGGGTTAGGGTAATGGAAGGGGAGGGTTAGGGTTACAATTAGGGGAAGGGATGGGGTAGTTATAACACTTACCTTTTGGAGCACCGTGTTTGGTGCTCCGGGGATCGATTGCTATGCCTCATTGAGGCATAAGCAATCGATATCCCAGCCAGTTCGAAACTGGCTGGGTGAAAACTTTCTTACCGGGGACACACACCCCTATGAAAGGGCTGAAGTAGGAGTAACATGCAGTAACATGCAGATTTGTAATACAGGTTTCGATTGTGTATCATCAGTGGTGTAGCTACGGCTGACGGAACACAGGGCATGCAACCCCACCCCCAGCCCTTGTTATTCTGTTTTAATAAATAATAAACATTTTCTTAAGGCAGCCCCTTGGAACTGGGTGTCCTTTAGGGCCCAGGGGACATGCCTCCGAGTGTCACACTTCAGTCTGCAGAGGGCCAATGATGCTTTAAAAAAAATAATAAGAAGAAAATGAGTTTACCAATTATCTCTACGAAATAGTCACGGTGAAAATGTCACACTTTGCCCAATGCAATGGTTAAGCCTGGAGAAAGTTAATTTTGTATTTGTACAAACGCTTTAAAACCATTTCTCCTTCAGAGAGCTCTCCTTCAAAAATCTTGATCTGGAAGCAATTATAATTTTCAATAAAATGAACCGACAGAATTACTTCTAATCATCAAACATATCACAGCATGAAAGAACACATTAAATTCTAATTTATAAAAGCATAAGCCATGCTAAACATTCACTGACAGAAAAGGGCACAGCACAATGTCTATAAAACAATAACAAACACAAAGAAATAACAATGATATATAACTGTTCTCTGTGGATCAACACAAATACCAAATACTGAAAAGTATTAAACATGAACTTAGAACATAGGGGTCTATTTACAATGATCATTTTCCTGCGAAAATGCCCTTTTTTGTTAAAACGAGCATTATCGCAGGAAAATGAAATAAAGCATATTAACAAACCATGGATTGCCACAGAAAACTACAGTTTTCATAGTGATGCATGTAAATAATGCATTACCCCGCCAGCCTATTCTTTTCAGAGCGACCCGCCGCTTCAATATATTTACAAAACGTGGGAGCAGAGTGTTACACTCCGTAAACAGCTTAGGCTGGTGTTAAGAGTAAAGTATTCCAACGATCTCCCCATATACCCCTCGTATCCTCCCCCTAATAGATGTTATTAGGGAGAGGAAAAGGGGAGCATGTATGGGGAATTTTTTAAATTTAATTTTTAACATAAAAATATATAAATACTAACTTTAAAAATATGAATAATTGTAAAAAAAAAAAAATAAAGAAAAGAGAAAAACTTACCTGTCCGCATACACATATGAAGTATGAATAAAATGTCCTGCGATGAGCCAAGATATCATCACTGGACCTCGCAGGATAGGTAAGATTTAGTAAATTATGTGAGCAAAGCTGCCAGGCTCGCTGTGAACCAAAGCAAGCCTGGAACAGCTTCGTTCATTAAAAAAATTCTAAGTAAATAGACCCCATACCTTGCACCAGTTGTGTGTCATAATTTGTCATTAAAAGCAGACGCACAAAAATAATGTGTATGCACGCACTTGATTCTGTGTTGGATAGGTACAAATCTACATGCCCAAAACTGACACAATTGTGTACTTTTCAATAAATATTGAATGTAAATTGCATAGACATACCTTAGCCCAAACTGGGAATGTACTATCCTGCCTATTGACTGCACAGTCCCATATCCCTAGATTGTGTACAAATTGTAATTTTTATGCATGTGTATAATTGCTAAACCACTATAATAACAGCTATGTGCACACAACTCATACATGGCACCCTTAAATTTGGTCAGTTCCACTCTTTATTCACAACAAATCAGAACAGGCCCATTTAAATGATGACAGTAAAGCAGGATACATTCTGATGTTTTCAGAGACGATTCAAAATCTTTTTAAACCTACAGTATAGCCTGTGGATCAAGAACTGTTCAGATGAACCTTTGCTGCAATGATATGCTCACCCACAAGGTGGTGCTGTGCAGAAATATGGATAAAAATTGTTTCAGTTGGGACATCCTTGATCATTTAAAATTAGGAGTTCCACACCGGAAGCTGAGCTGGTACATTGCTTATGGCATTATCCTCTATTGAAAGAATTTTGGAATCAATACAAGACTATATTAAAAGTATGTTGGAAATATCACAATAACGTGTGATTGGGTCTTTTGGGATATTCATGTCCCTGTTGTGGCTAAGATGCTTACACCAGGCAGGAAAAAAATACTGTAAATAATAACATCTGCTTCCAAAAAGGCAATACTCTCGCAAGGGCTGGAAACAGCACCTGCCCGCTTAGGTATGGTTACAGCTTTTCTGGATTGAGACGTGCTATACAGGAGAAGAACAAGCAGAACATTTTTTGACACCTGATTGCCATATATGCGCACACTGCCTAGGCATAGTAGGGAAATGGTTCGTAATTGTTTTCAACTTACCACTTGGTACAATCAAGCTCTCCTGTTACGACCCGCCCCTTTTTAAGTTTAAATACCGTATACATACTCGCTGTCCTAAAATTTAAACCTTTTACGTATTGTATGTTGCTGACCCTATGTTACTGTGCATCATCGTTAACTATGGCCCATATGGCCTCATGCTTTTCATCTAATGATTCTGTTCATGTCATTGTAACTGTGCCTTGAAAGATTGGGCCTGATCCAGACCTACGCCCGGCGTCGCTACGGCAACGCCCGATCGTGGATCGGGCGTACGTAGCAGCGCCGTAGGAACGCTGGAGGTTAGGTTAGTGTAGGTGGGCGGGGAGAGCTAGTTAAATGAGAGTGAGAGGGCGGGCTAAACGGCCATACGCTCCTGTGCGAGCGTATGGCCCCTTCCTTATGCCGGCTGAAGCTTTGCATGCAGGGATATATCTATGAATTGCTTACTGCACACAGATACTGACCAGCTTTACTATCACACTGTTATTTATGTAGTATCTGCGATGTAGTATCTGCGATGTAGTATCTGCGATGTAGTATCTGCGATGTAGTATCTGCGATGTAGTATCTGCGATGTAGTATCTGCGATGTAGTATCTGCGATGTAGTATCTGCGATGTAGTATCTGCGATGTAGTATCTGCGATGTAGTATCTGCGATGTAGTATCTGCGATGTAGTATCTGCGATGTAGTATCTGCGATGTAGTATCTGCGATGTAGTATCTGCGATGTAGTATCTGCGATGTAGTATCTGCGATGTAGTATCTGCGATGTAGTATCTGCGATGTAGTATCTGCGATGTAGTATCTGCGATGTAGTATCTGCGATGTAGTATCTGCGATGTAGTATCTGCGATGTAGTATCTGCGATGTAGTATCTGCGATGTAGTATCTGCGATGTAGTATCTGCGATGTAGTATCTGCGATGTAGTATCTGCGATGTAGTATCTGCGATGTAGTATCTGCGATGTAGTATCTGCGATGTAGTATCTGCGATGTAGTATCTGCGATGTAGTATCTGCGATGTAGTATCTGCGATGTAGTATCTGCGATGTAGTATCTGCGATGTAGTATCTGCGATGTAGTATCTGCGATGTAGTATCTGCGATGTAGTATCTGCGATGTAGTATCTGCGATGTAGTATCTGCGATGTAGTATCTGCGATGTAGTATCTGCGATGTAGTATCTGCGATGTAGTATCTGCGATGTAGTATCTGCGATGTAGTATCTGCGATGTAGTATCTGCGATGTAGTATCTGCGATGTAGTATCTGCGATGTAGTATCTGCGATGTAGTATCTGCGATGTAGTATCTGCGATGTAGTATCTGCGATGTAGTATCTGCGATGTAGTATCTGAGATGTAGTATCTGTGATGTAGTATCTGAGATGTAGTATCTGCGATGTAGTATCTGCGATGTAGTATCTGCGATGTAGTATCTGAGATGTAGTATCTGAGATGTAGTATCTGCGATGTAGTATCTGAGTATCTGCGATGTAGTATCTGAGATGTAGTATCTGCGATGTAGTATCTGCGATGTAGTATCTGTGATGTAGTATCTGCGATGTAGTATCTGAGATGTGGTATCTGTGATGTAGTATCTGTGATGTAGTATCTGTGATGTAGTATCTGTTATGTAGTATCTGAGATGTAGTATCTGCGATGTAGTATCTAAGATGTAGTATCTGTGATGTAGTATCTGAGATGTAGTATCTGTTGATTCTGCAGCATTGATTGATACTACGCATTGAAAAGCTTTTGAAGCTTTTTTGACAATTATCATGATCATCAGATAACCCTCCCTGTTTATACCCTGCTTGAAGCTGGTCACACATTAAAGCAATTATTGATCCGATCATTCAATTATTGGAGCAATAATTGCTATAGTGCCGATGTATTTTAAAAGAGCCAACAAACAGGTCCTGGAATGTTTCGGTTATCGTTTGGGTTATCATAGCTAATGATAATTTCAATTGCATGGTGTTTTTGGGGGTTGCCACATACAATATTATTCACAACAGCAAGTAGTGCGTGGCACAAATATCGGGATCGTTTATTCATTCCTTTTGCTGCAAACAAAAATCTGTCTTGTGTGCTTTGCTCTGCTTTAGGAGGTGCACAAATAATACTTTCTTTCCACACATAGTCCACACAAACTTAAAGACAAAACAAACACAGTATTAATGAGGAGCCAGCCTGTGAGTGGGTGTGATGTGGATGCAGAAGGTTAAAAGGTCCACGATTACCTTGTCAGCAGTAAAGAGCCGACAGGTTTAGCATATGGACCTTACTGTACCCGACAGGGTCTTTAACTCAGCACCTATCAGAACACAGTTAATGCCGACATTTACTGTGTTTGACATTACATTACCATTTGCATTACATTTCACAACCCCCTAATGCAAACCTTAACCCTATCCCTAACCCCAAACCAGGCTCTATGTCACTGCTTCTCTTTCAACAGCAGTCATAGCGCAAGACACAAGGGCGGAGAGCAAGACGCAAAGCAGAACAGAGACACGGAACTGGATGCAGACCTCCGCATGTGTTCCGTACACACGGAGGTCTGAAATGCCATTTGGAAGAGGGAAGTGACGTATAGAGTCCTGGTCAGATCTGCGGCCAGAAACCTACCTTAACTTCTCCATATAGATTAGCGTCTGCGTGACACAGATCCGTACAGATACTGCCCTTATGTCTTATTTAGCATGCCTAACCCCGGTCCCGTTTTAGGGTTTAGGCATGTGGATGACAAGGCGCGCCCCACTGTGTGGATCTCCTGTCGTACGGAATTGTGTTCATTCGCTATGGAACATCTGCCCGAGGCATGCGCGACACCTGACTTGTCGGACAGAATTCTGGATCAGACCCACAGACCGGTGCGAGGACAAGACAAATATAAGAGCAGAGGACAGACCCAAACAAAGGGGACCGAGAACAGGAGGAGCAACAAGAGGGAAAGTGGAGGACAGAGAAGGACAGGGAGCCAGAGGAGACAATGGCTGGAACACAACATGTGAGAAATTGTCAGTTATATTACATCTAATGGTTAAATATATTGTTTTTCTTAACAAATGAGAAAACTTCTCTATTAACATCCACACGTCATTTTCAATCTCTTGTCTTGCCTTAGTTATATCACCAACAAAACCAACTGTATGAAGCATTATTGGTGTTTTCAGATTCATAGCACAGTATTACTGAAATCTAACACTAGATACTTAATGATTGATCCCGTTTGATTATATAATAATATGACTGAGGCTTTGATGCTTTTAAATTGTCACTGTATATCGTTTAGTAATGAGAAGCATTCATATTGCAACAAAAATATTGAATGCAATAAATAGCTTGTGAACATTTCAATATCTGAATTAAATACTATGTAATATTTGCTGTGATACAGAAGTTTCTTTACTAGTTAGTAAATCATTTGGCAGCAAAGCAATCAAGCTGTGATATCACTTAATATTTTTAAGGTGTTAGAATAGTTGGTTCCAGTAAGCCCAAGTCAGGCATTTTAACCCTAAGCTTAGAAAACTTTTAAAATAACAATCTATAGTCTGAGTATTTGTGTTTCCTTGAAAGCACCAACCTTCTCAGTGGAACGTGATGACCCCAACAGCGATGGCAGCCTCAACCATCGGATCCAGCTTAATAGAGCTGAAATTGCCATATAACCACCTAATCCATCCGGATTGTCTTTCAGAAAGCATTATCATGACAAAACCCATATAATAAAAGAGCAAGTCAAATAACTTTTTTTCAACTTGGAAAGGTTTGCCTGCCTATGGGGATACCAATTTTGACTGAAACTAATGATCTGCTGTCCATATCAGTGCAATAGTTACCATTGGGCCAATCACCTTATGTGTAAAAGTTTTTGGAAACATGTCTAAAACCAGCTTCTGTGGGGTTGATCTACAAAAGCTATTTTGGAGATTCTAAGAAGTGCTAGCTGTTATGATGAGTTAGCACTGAAATGAAAAATGTGATATATGTGACCCAGCATTGGGACTCTCAATATTTAGATTTATAATTACCTATAGCAGAAAAGCCTTGGAAGTGGCAGGAAGCTTAGCACATATTTGCAAATATGTGTAACCAATATTTCTGCATTTATTGTACAGACAGGATAGCAGGTTCTCTACTGGGTAATACACAATGTTAATTACCCTTTACTGAGTACTGAAGCTAATAGTCTTTGGCTGCCTATTGAACCTTTTTCAGTTTGCCTTCACGTCTGACTATGAGAAACATAGGATATGGGACTCAGTGCTCACTTTGTGTCATAGCCAAACAGAGCTTAATAATTCCTCTACATGGGGCATAAAAATAATATTACACAATTCTGCTGGAGTTCAAGCTGTAATTATTAAAAGCCTCCGAAAAAATGAAAAGAAAGATATTTGTTATTGCTCAATCAAATGGACATCAGGGTCGGTGAGCAGGATAGTTTAAATGTTATTGCTGGAATGACATGGATAACATACCTGTAGAAGAAACTAACAACTGCACGGTTACCTACATTAATTCCCCCACAGAGCATATAGAAAGTTAAGCTTAGAGCTACTATTACTATGATTGTCTTATGGATGTCATATTAATGTTGCATTATTATAAAATGAAAAAGAATTCTGCTTACATTGATTCTTTACTTTCAGAGATTCCAAGATGGAAATCTAGCAAGAAGCTATCCAAATCTAGCAAGAAGTTATCCACATCTACCAGAATCTATCCAAATATACCAGAAGTTATCCACATCTACCAGGAAGCAATCCACATCTACCAGAATCTATTCACATCTACCAGAAGCTATCCACATCTACCAGAAGCTATCCAAATCTACCAAGAAGCTATGCAAATCTACCAGAAGCTATACAAATCTACCAGAAGTTATCCAAATATACCAAGAAGCTATCCAAATCTACCAGAAGCTATCCAAATCTACCAGAAGCTATCCAAATCTACCAGAAGCTATCCAAATCTACCAGAAACTATCCAAAACTATCAAAAAGCTATAAAAATCTACCAGAAGCAAATCAAATCTACCAAGAAGCTATCCAAATCTACCAGAAGTTATCCAAATCTACCAGAAGTTATCCAAATCTACCAAGAAGCTATCCAAATCTACCAGAAGTTATCCAAATCTACCAGAAGTTATCCAAATCTACCAAGAAGCTATCCAAATCTACCAGAAGTTATCCAAATCTACCAGAAGTTATCCAAATCTACCAAGAAGCTATCCAAATCTACCAGAAGTTATCCAAATCTACCAGAAGTTATCCAAATCTACCAAGAAGCTATCCAAATCTACCAGAAGCTATCCAAATCTACCAAGAAGCTATCCAAATCTACCAGAAGCTATCCAAATCTACCAAGAAGCTATCCAAATCTACCAGAAGCTATCCAAATCTATCAGAAGTTATCCAAATCTACCATGAGGCTATCCAAATCTACCAAGAAGCTATCCAAATCTACCAGAAGCTATCCAAATCTACCATGAGGCTATCCAAATCTACCAAGAAGCTATCCAAATCTACCAGAAGCTATCCAAATCTACCAAGAAGCTATGCAAATCTACCAGAAGCTATACAAATCTACCAAGAAGCTATCCAAATCTACCAGAAGCTATCCAAATCTACCAAGAAGTTATCCAAATCTACCAAAAGCTATCCAAATCTACCAGAAGCTATCCAAATCTACCAAGAAGTTATCCAAATCTACCAAAAGCTATCCAAATCTACCAGAAGCTATCCAAATCTACCAAGAAGTTATCCAAATCTACCAAAAGCTATCCAAATCTACCAGAAGCTATCCAAATCTACCAAGAAGCTATGCAAATCTACCAGAAGCTATACAAATCTACCAAGAAGCTATCCAAATCTACCAGAAACTATCCAAAACTATCAAAAAGCTATAAAAATCTACCAGAAGCAAATCAAATCTACCAAGAAGCTATCCAAATCTACCAAGAACTATCCAAATCTACCAAGAAGCTATCCAAATCTACCAGAAGCTATCCAAATCTACCATGAGGCTATCCAAATCTACCAAGAAGCTATCCAAATCTACCAGAAACTATCCAAAACTATCAAAAAGCTATAAAAATCTACCAGAAGCAAATCAAATCTACCAAGAAGCTATCCAAATCTACCAAGAAGTTATCCAAATCTACCAAAAGCTATCCAAATCTACCAGAAGCTATCCAAATCTATCAAGAAGCTATGCAAATCTACCGGAAGTTATCCAAATCTACCAAGAAGCTATACAAATCTACCAGAAGTTATCCAAATCTACCAAGAAGCTATTCAAACAGCGGCGGAACTACCATTGGTGCAACAGGTGCAGCAACACCAGGGCCCATGCTGACACAAGGGCCCACAGACGTCATCTCCGCACCGCCGAAGCTCCCCACCGGGTTACCTGGTTTATAATCGGGGCCAAAGCATGTTTTTTGCACCTGGGCCCACAACTCGCTAGCTCCGCCTCTGTATCCAAAGTTGCCAAGTTATAGCATGCCAGAAATGAGAAGTAATTTCTATGAATATCCATGTTGACTGCATCATCTAATGGAACATTATTTGGAAGAATCAATCACATTCCGAGTGTGGTAAAACTTAGTGTCAGCTTTGTCCAGCAACATGAGAACAGCCAATAACTGGCAGAGAAAGAAGGGGCTTGTGTCTATTTCTCACCTAGTATTTCCTGATATTCAACAATCATATAAGGAAAATTAATGTATTAATAAGTCCTTATGAGATTTATATTTAAATGTACATGTATACAGTAGGTCCTAAAATGTACACTGCCTTATGATACGCATATTTCGTTACTATTTATTTCTATCTATAATTTAATTTGCACACCAAAAACACAGGAATCTATCAGGGCCGGAATCAAGGGGTGACTTTTGTCCCAGGCCTGGAGAGAGGGGAGGTTCTCCAGGCTCTCCAGCAGTAGATATCATCAGTAGGAGACAGATGGGCCAGATTTACTAAGCTGCTGGTTTGGAAAAAGTGGAGGTGTTGCTTATAGCAACCAATCAGCTTCTAGCTGGCATTTTCTAGCATGTAATAGGAGAGTCAGAGCTAGAATCTGATTGGTTGCTATGGGCAACATCAACACTTTTCCAAACCCACAGCTTAGTAAATCTGGCCTAGATGAGTCACAGTCACCAATCTCCTACTGCCAATACCTGCTGAAATGCAGTGAGAACTTCTTGTGTGAACTGTGTGAGAACACAATCTCGGATGTCATTGGGCCTAGGAGCAGTGTCACATACAGAAAATTACTCAGAAACATCCCATAAGTACAGTCAAAGCTGACTTTCCACTCATCATATGTGTTGTGATCATGTGCAACATATTCACTGAAACAAGAAGTTGAGAAGCAACTGGGTTTTCTGTTTTTATTTATCTATAAACCTGATATATCTTTCCACTTTACCCTTTCCAACGAAGCTTTCAGGAACTTACAAAAATAGATGCAGATCATTGGCAAGAAACACCTGGTTTTTCCCTGCAAAAGTAAACACCGGTATAAAATATTCAGACCATGTTGTTTTTAAACTTTTCCGGCCAACGTCTTATTTTCCCTTCCAGAATCTTCGTTAAAATATTTTAATATTTACTGCACATGCAGCAAAGTATGAATTAAACATTAAAGATCTAATATATATTTGATTGAACAAAACTTTACATCCTGTCCTGGTGGGGAATAAAAACCAGATCAAAAGACAAAAAGTTCCTAAACTGTGTCAACGATTCCCTATTTTAGCACATTCGATATCCTAGAAATCCCCAAGGGGGAAACTTAAAGAGAACAGAATTAGAATTTGACAAATCCAGTGTTCTGATGAAAATATTGCTAAGACGTCTGTTGCTTCCTATACTGTCTTATGCTGTGTTGTCCCAATTCAAGCTAGTAGTGATTAGTAACACGTTTGCAAGTGTATATATCAATGAACGGTTGCAGTACCCACTACGATGGGCTGCTTTCAGAAACAGAGACAGCCGACAGACAGTTTCCTTTTCGGCTATCTCTATTTCGAATAGGGAGCCTTTTCAGAATTTTTTATGAATGGGTGTGCCAATCGGCATACTCGCCCATTCATTTCGAAGGACCCGCCGCAGACCCACCACTGAAAGCTCAGCGGTTACTCACCTCTCCAGGGACTTTTAGTGTTGTGGGTGGGGTTAGGGTTAGGCTCTTAAGAAGGGAGGCTTAGGAATAGGGCCATAGAAGGGGAGGGTTAGGGTCAGGCTAGTGAGAAGGGAGGGTTAGGGTCAGGCTATGGGGAAGGGAGGGTTAAGGTCAGGGTCAGGCTGCCGAGAAGGGAGGGTTAGAGTAAGGATGTGGGGAAGGGAGGGTTAGGGTAATGGAAGGGGAGGGTTAGAATTAGGGGAAGGATCGGCATAGTTTTTAGCCTTATATTTCGGAGCACCGTATTCGGTGCTCCGGGCATCGATTGCCATGCCTCATCGATATCACAGCCAGTTTACAACTGGTTGGGAGAGAATGGCCCTATCAAATTAGGGCCGTTCCTTGCGGGAATCCACACATATCAATGAAAAAGGTGTAGCCAGGACAAATTACACTGTATGTATAACAAGGAACAAAAATAGGTATGAAACTCAACTAAACTAAACTAAATAAGACTGAACTAAACTCCTTATTTATGTATGTGCTGACAGATTTTTGTAAGGTACAACGAGCCTCAGACAGTTTTAGAAAGGAACAGGCAAAGTTTGACAACTTCAAAATGAATAAACAAACAAAAGTCCTGTCCTGTGCAGCCTTTAACAAAATCTGGCCACATACTGGAGCTTTTCTGACGATTATCATGCCAGTCACACAATAACCAGTCAGTTAACTCCAACTTCTTACTGTCCAACGATGCTGCAGAATCAGGTGAAGCAGCAACACCTCATGCGATTGGATTTTTGGGAGCTCCTAATTTTGTGATCAGCAATGTCACGATTCAGTGTAACGGTTCCCATTCTTCTTCCTGTTGAGGGCTGCCTTTGTGGGCATACATATTGTTGCAGCAGAGCAGAGGCGGAACTAGCGAGTTGTGGGCCCAGGTGCAAAAAATATGCTTTGGCCCTGATGATATCCCAGGTAATCCAATGGTGAGCTTCGGTGGTGCGTTGATGACGGCTGTGGGCCCTTGTATCAGCATGGGCCCCGGTGCCGTTGCACCTGTTGCACCAATGGTAGTTCCGCCCCTGCAGCAGAGGGTTAAGGGAATAGTTTTAAATAGATCCGCTAGGAAATTGAGTGTAGTGTATACTGGTGCATCGTGATACAGATGACAGCTTCAGATCATTAGTATAGCTTTGTCAAGATGTTGCTTTGTTGTTTGTTAAAAAAAAAGTCTAGTGTGTGCCCAGCTTTACATAGAGAAAGCATCCCTTACTATATCGGCCTAATGTCCCACACAGGTTATGAGAGACTCTAATAGTTCAGCCTGACAGCCTTATAACAGTGGGCTACTGAGGTAATCAATCTGCTTACAGGCTAGAGCGAGGGGAGTCGCCGCTAAGAAAATGCAACTTTAGAAATAGACGGAGCCGAAAGCTCATTTTCAGCTGTCACCAGGGCCGTAACTAGGGGTGTGCGATAGAGGCGGCCGCCCAGAGTGCAAAGCTTCAGGGGGCACCAGTACATTAATATTTAATTGGCTTGGAATTCAAGGTCAGGGGGCACCATTTTTTACGTAAGAAAAAGACGTAGATTACGTTAAAATATTACTACGCATGCACAGTAGTAAAAAATCGCTAAACACCAAACATTTATGTTATACGTCCGATACTCTGAATATGGGCCTTTATGTGGAAACAACAATCACCAATAATAAATTATTGCTTGTAATTGAATAGATCCAAAATAATTCTCTCTGACAAAGTTTAGTATATTGATCTCCACCCCTAGAAGTACTTTTAATTAGTTCTAGTCCACTGATACTGAGACCTTTAGGGTCACAATTGTCTTTGATTTTAAAATGGTGTGAAACGCTATGAGTCATCAAACCTTTTAAAATATTCGTTCTGTGTTCCCTAAAAGGAGTTTTAAGGGACCTGGTGGTTCGGCCCACGTATTGTACAAGGACACTGCAATACGTAAATGATCAATGTGGAATTACAGTTAATAAATTGAGAAATGGGAAATGATTTTTATTGTGATAAAGAAACCGGAGAACAGTGCTATCCCATTTTATCACATTGCAACAATCTATCATATGTTTCTAACATCTATTGTTTATATATATATATATTTTTTTTTATTTTTTTTTACATTGTATCATTTGTTATACCACTAAGTGGTTTTATTAAAATTGTAATTGTGAAAAGTATCCATCAGTGTTCAAACGGTGTTTTTCCAGCCATTCTGGAGTATTTTATAGATTTGTTTAATATATAATATTCTGCAATAGCGCTGGTTCGCACCTATAATTTATTATTTGTGATTGTTGTTTCCACAGAAAATTACTAAGCATGCCTGTGTAATTAAGCATATTATTTAAACACTGCAAGGCAACATATTTCTATACCATTATTCTGAAACAGACAAAAAAAAACCCGATTCCACAAAAGATGGTATGCAATGATTTCATCTCTGTTATATAAGATAGAAGAAATTTGTTTCAAGTTATGCAAAGCAGATGTTTATTAAATATTAATAGGACACACTTAAAGATATGCAGAAATGCAAAAATGTATAATTTAACAGCCTAAAGCACATGTCCAGATAAAAATTAGCTACAGCAAGTTATGCCCAAAGTAACAAGTCATTAACAAGCGATTGTTTTTTTTTGTCTTAACACCTGCACAAATGTAGGGAATTCTATACCCCTGTTACTAACAAACCCCAGAAAAGGTGCCAGTAATGTAAATATAAAACCAATCTGTTTAGTTCCAGATTTTGTTTACAATTAACAGATTTTATCTGGTCCATAAAGACCCCAAGAGACCCTCTGAAAGTAATCTCCATTTCTCAGCTAAAAGTCTCATTATGGCTTTTTCTAGAAGCTTCCAGACCAGTAAAGTGACCGAGCATGATTGTAACTGCATTTCAGTGAATAAAGGAAAGAATAATAATGTTCCCAGCAAAACTGTCATTTACCAGTAATTAACTATGTCATCCTATCTGTAATATAAAATGCAGTAACGCTGGTTACACACATTTGCAAATATATGTTGAGCCACCAAACACTTGCAAGACCTTTCTGTGGTGGTTCTAACTCTTAACAGTGAGAGTCCCTGTATTGGGTCATATATCAGGTGTTTAAAACTGAGGGCTTACACAGCTGAGGCCAACCTTAAAACAACAACCATCATTTTGTGTATCATTTCAGTGAATGTGTGAAGTGTACAGAGGCGGAACTAGCGGGTTGTGGGCCCAGGTGCAAAAAATATGCTTTGGTCCTGATGATATGCAAGTTAAACTAGTGGGGATTTTCGGCAGGTGCGGTGCGGTGATGTCGGCTGTGGGCCCTTGTATCAGCATGGGCCCTGGTGCCGTTGTACCAATAGTATTTCCACCCCTGTGTAGATAATAGATAATGTAGATAATATGGGGTAGATCCAGAACTATGTTCCCGATCCGTTTCAACGCGTAACGTATTTACTACACGCTCCCCTCGCCACTCGCTTCTGTTGGACGTGCTTTTGCCGTCTTACGCATTCCAAACCCTACCTTAACTTTTTCATGCGTAACTCCTGACGGCCGTAATGGCTGCATGTACTTATGCAGCTAAGTACGCCCATACTGTTCGATTTAAATGCCTCACCCCGTCTCCGAAGCGTAATTACGGGTGTCATATGTTTGGCACACCCCCAACGTAAGGAGATACGCTACTAATTCGTGAAAGTCCCTTACACTAGGAGTTACCTGGCGTAACATCTGCCCCGCACATGCACGGTAAGTACTGAGTGAATTTACGCTAGCGGCAAGCCTAAATTCACTTGCAGACATTGTTCTGGATCTGCCCCCTATGTGTGTAGCTCAATGGCAAAAATATGGACTATGATGAGGCCTACAAAGTCTCAGCAACCTCTCCATTGTTCAAGTGACTAGCATGATCTGACCTCACTACCGATGAGACCAGAACACAATGTCTTACAGATACTATGATCTCTTCTGTCTCTTTAGAAACTCTTACTTAGCTGCCCCTGAATCACCAAATAATTTGCTTGAGCAAGAAGGATCCTGTCAATAGTAGAAACTAATAAAAAACTAATGTAATAATATTACATTACAGCATATGGAAATTACTCCTAAGATGCTTTTAAGTGTTTTTTCATATTTGACTTGCAATGTCTTTCCCTGTTCCCCATTGTAATTTACCCTTCCTATCAGTTATAACTTTGAATAAAATTGTATTGAACCATTGTCTCATGTTTCTGTTGTGCTAGCTATAGCAGCAGTGAAATAAAGTGTCGTCTCTATATTCCCATTAGTTGTAACAGCAGTAGAAGCTCCTGGTCAGGCTGGTCTCATCTGAGGTGGGCACCAAAGACAATTTTCACCACCTATTATATAGTATTTGTACTGCCAATAAGTTAAGGTCTGAGCAACAAGAACATGTAGCAAGAATCAAGCAGTCAGCAAGTTCAAGCAGGAGGGTTGCAGTGGTCCTTGTAAGTTAGGCTTCCCCAATGATCAGGGTAGGCCTTGGGGAGGGGCTTGGGAGGGGATAAGGGCAGGGTATATGTTAGGCTTACAGGAAGTGCTCTCTCTCTTTCTGCAGCTTTTCTCTGCCTCCCTCCCCTTTAATGTTTTTATTAACCTGTTGTTTTTTTTCAGATAGGGCATAGGTTGGCGGTAGCTGTGAGGCGTCAGCAGTTATTTGGTGCTAGTTTCAGGGCGTTAAGGTATGGTGCAGGGAAGACACGCCCCTCGACACATAGCTGGAAGCCATGCCCGGTGGCTGGGTCCCGGTATGCATCCTTGGTTACCGCAGGGTTGCCGACTTTTGTCAGCTTCCATCTGGGATATCACGGAGGGAAGCTAGCGATGCATGCAGGGGGCAAGACTTAATGACGCGATTTATGCAAATCCTGTTATTAAGCCACGCCCCCTGACAAATACTTACCCGTTTTTAGTTGAAATATGGATCGGGACGGGACTTGATGGCGCAAATTGTCCCTTCTTGTCCTTAGCAACACTAGTATACAAGTGTTGCTGAGCAGGGGGCAGGACTTGAGGCTGTCACTTGTGGGAGATTTGCAGGCTCTCCCGGGATACTGGGAGAACTGCCCGAATTTCGGTAGTCTCCCAGACATTCCGGGAGAGTTGGTAACCCCCGGTTACCGTGGTGCAGAATATGAAAGGGATAGTGCTCTTAAGTTGGCCATGACCTTGCATATCGCTGAGGACAGGGGCTGCCTGTCCTCAGTTGGTTCACATATTTCAGCTGACTCCTCCCACCTGCTAATGTGCTACCTGTTCATTAACAATCATATAGTCTGTCTATTTCCAATTAATAAAATCTTTGTGTGTGGGGCAGGTCAGCCATTGGTAGTTAAGTTAGATCTAGGAAGAAGCATAGAGCTACCAGGAACCGTGCATCCTTATTTACTGATTCAGAGATGCCTCTGTAGACTACACCTGTAAAGTGCTTCTATCACCTTTCATCATGTTTAATCTACGACAAAATGAACACT
This sequence comes from Limnodynastes dumerilii, assembly GCA_011038615.1. Taxonomy (NCBI): domain Eukaryota; kingdom Metazoa; phylum Chordata; class Amphibia; order Anura; family Limnodynastidae; genus Limnodynastes; species Limnodynastes dumerilii. The sequence continues at coordinate 148,283 of WWET01002028.1, forward strand.
CAAATATATACAGTCCACAATGTCACATCACATAGCAACATGTCATAACAATTGTGTCAGCTATAAACAGCATTGACAGGACAAGGTCTATAAGTAAGGATATAAGCAGGATTTCCTGTTCTAGAAGAACAAATAAACAAGGTCAAGACCTTTTCTTGTTGCATTGTCTTAGAAGAGGTTGCAAAAAGCTAAAAGAAATCTGGGAGCTGCTAATTTCTGCATACTGATATGAACTTTCTTTGTGGACAGCTTGGAGCACATATTCCAACAATTTGTTGGCAGGTTCCTTCAACACAGATCACGCATCAATCTGGCTTAAAACAGGAGATGCCTGAGCAAAGCTACCATCTAGAACAGCTTCACAATTCAGGGCATTTTGAAAACAGCACAGTGGCTCCTACCCACTAATGCATTGAACTTCCTTTACTTACGTAAGAAAGGGGTAAACATTTAGCAGTGTGGGATTTGTGGCCAGGTTTTGCCCTGAATTCCTAAATTCTGGGCAATTTTGGTAGCACTATCAAGGTGCTGCACCAAAAGGGTGAGTCCTGTTTATAGCTCCACCATATCTTCCAACATTTTGTAGCTGGAAAATGGGACAAAAAAGTCCCGACAAGCCCTGTTTCGGTCCCACCTCCATCCTGACCAAGCCCTGTCTCTATAAAAACAAAGTATATGAGGATTCAAGCGCGCTTGATTACCCTGCTAAGCCACAAATCAAACACCAGGAGGTGTCTCTAAGAACCTCCAAAATAGAACAAAATATACAGGATAGAGAGGTGGATTGGCAGCGCTGGGATCTACTACACACGGGGGGAGTGTCAGATTGTACGTTGGTATAATTCAACACATTCCTATTACAATGATTCCCAATACAAATAATAAAGTTCAATAAAATCTTTTAAAACATCCGTGGTGGTGTTGTTGGTTTTCATTCATATGGAATAATGTTCTTTCCACAAACAAGTAGCCATGAAATTAAAAGAGAAAAAACATTTATTACATCACATCCAAAATATTACAAGAAAAGATAACATAAAAGAGATCAAAACCTTTTGATGCTCAATGGGCTGTTCTGGGCATAATCCCGGAGGGTAGGAGAATTGGTAGAGAAGACAAGAAACTCCTATTGGCTTTGAGTGCGGCTGCACGCAAGTCAATTTTACAAATCTGGTTGTCACCTACAGCACCTTCCCTAGATATGTTCAAGGATAAACTTTATCATATTTTCAAAATGGATTGGACAGAGGCGCTGCTTGATAGAAGGAAATTGGTGGAGGGCTTGTTTGCCTGTTGTGGAAAATTTATAAATCAACCCCCGCTACCTATTAGACGACAGGTTCATAAAGATTTCCATGACACATCTTGGTATTTGCTAAGAGAATTAGATAATGACCAACCCATAATACTTACTGCCTAGAGTTATGCAATTACTGCCATTCATTACCCCAAAACCATTGAATGCTCGAGTGATAAGACTCAGTCTCAACCAAATGGATGTCACTCATCCGATGTTTTAGTACATAATCAAAGAGGATACTATGATGGATGTTGATGTCGTTTGAATTATTTATATGTATAACTGTACGCACTCGCATTTATGTTGTTTTCATACAAATGGAAATGTTCAATCTACGAGTTGTGATGGTTGTAAATGCTGGGTCATTATTTGTTATATGTACAATACTGATTATACGACATTGTTAACTTTTGTTTGCAATATGGATTACTAATAAAAAAATAAAAAAAAAGATCAAAACATGATACCAGGAAGCTGTGGAGTAAGTAGACGAGACGCTGCAGCCACAAGATGGAAAACCCGGGTGTTGGCGCTAAAATGCAGTCTCTCTACACGGTCCTTGGTGATGATGTCGCGATCAGCTAGCCGGTCCTCGGACTAACTGCACTCAGCCCTTTTTCAAGTGTGTAGTAGATCCCAGTGCCGCCAATCCACCTCTCTATCCTGTATATCAAGCCCTGTCTCTGTCCCACCCAAGCCCCACCTCCATCCTGTCCCAGATCCGCGTCTGTCCCACCCAATTTCCCAAAAAAAACCTGCCTCCAGTGTAGCCCACTTATCAGGACAAACTGGAAGACAGTTGGACAAGTGCGACAATCACCCAATTGGGACAATTGGGATGTATGGCTCCAGCCATGGTTATGCCTAGCACTGTACGGAAAAAGAATTCAGCATCAGTATTTATTGATGACTTCGGGCCAGATTCACACCACCGGACGTATTGCATATACATCCGGTGTTTATCGATATTTGATACTGCGCATGCGTAGTATCTTTTTTACATAATCTGCGTATCTTTTCATATTTGGATTGCGTATATGCGGTCTTTCAGAAATGGTACGTATAGAAGTGGTACGTAGATAGCGTAAATAAGCTACTATGCATGAAAACTACGTAACTGTGAATCCAGACCACAATCAGGAGTCAGCCATCGCACCAATGAATGGGATACAGAGCATGGGGTAGATCCAGAACTCCGCTTGCACGGAGTGTATTTACGCGTGCGTACCTTCTATACACTCACGTAGCGTATTTACGCGTGCGTACCTTCTGTACGTACACGCCCCTTGGCACACCCCTTGAATGTACGTATTTTGTCCGAGATCCGCTTTCCAAACCCTACCTTAACTTTTGCCCACGTAACCGATGTCATCCGCTCACGTACGTATGAGCAACACGTATTTACGCAGCTAAGCACGCCCATACTGTACACTTTAAATACAAACCCCCGCCTACATAGCGTATTTCAGAGTAAGGATTGACGTGACACATACGTGAATGGCCCATACGTTCACATTTACGCTAAGTTACAGAGCATATTTTCTATGGTGCGCATGCGCAGTACTTACCAAAACGCGATTTTACGTCTCCACCACGCGTAAATTCGCTCACAGGCGTTGTTCTGGATCTGGCCCCATGTTAGTTTGGATAGCTGTAATTGGAGTTTGCAGTATATAACAAATGTTTTGCTGGTATAACAGAGAAGAGTTAAATTATGTTCTACGTTTACACTTCCGCTGATCAGATTGTAATGACTCATAATTTACTAAAAGTGTATGGAGGATTGAGGTAGTATTTAATCAATGTGTTTGTATTTGTTGCTATTCAATGGTCTTTTTGTAGCTTCTATTAAAAGCCATTCTAGTTACATATAAATGGAAACAAAGCAGCCAAGGTTACCCTCTACGCTGCAGCTATTTTCATACCTCTGGAATCTCTAAGACCTTGGCTGTCTTCCTCTTCCACCCCGTAGCATGCAGACCTGCAGTTCCCACCCAGTCAACTTCCACTTCTGTCCTGACACTTAGACAGTTAATTATTTACAGGTTTATACAAAAGCTGAACTATTTGCATCTCACAGAGATCTCCGCTTTCTATGCATTAAAATAACAACATTGAGAACAAATTTTTAACCTAAATATGTTATGATGCCCAGGTCTTGCAAAAGAAATATATTTATTGCAAAGTCAAGTATCATAGCGGAGAGGGGATTTTAAAATATACACATTTATAGCTGGGTGGGGAGTGTTCTCAGTAAGCTCTAAATTGTAGAGTGTAAATGTGCTATATGTGAAAGCAGACAGTAATTACCTGTATGCAAAAAGAATCAAAAAATAAGTTTCACCTGCTGGACCGGCTGTCATGATTCACAGTGGGCTGATGCACAGAGAAGCCCTAAGTGTACACGCTCACATGACCATTCTTTACATCCAATCCTGATCGCCTGGCTGAGTCAAATGAATCAGGCAATCGTACCGCTAATATTCAGACCAATTTAAAAATTATATAAATCCCATGTGTGCTCTGTTCAATCTTCTCCCAATTCTGATCTCATGCAGCATGGGTGTGCTTCGTCGCCCTTTTATGGCAGGGTCATTTTTTCGATACCCCGTTTCCGATGTTGCACCGCAATCAACCCCAGGATTAATCCCCAGTGCCGACAAGTAAATATTTCCCCAACCCCAAGCCTTATCCTAATCCTCACCCTAACACTCTCCTTCCATTACCCTAACCCTCCCTTCCCCGCAGCCTGACCCTAAACTTCCCCTTCCGCACTCCATCCCTCCCCTAAGACTCTCCTTCTACACTGACCCTTCTACACTGGGTCCCTTCCCCGCAGCCTAACCCTAAGACTCTCCTTCTGTGTTGTATCCCCTCCCCGCAGCCTAACCCTAAGACTCCCCTTCTACACTGTGTCCCTTCCCTGCAGCATAACCCTGACTCCCTTTCTATGTTCTATCCCTTCCCCACAGTTTAACCCTAAGTTTACATCTTTAAGACCGCGTAGAAAACGAAAACGTAGATGACGTTAGAAAATTACTGCCCATGCGCAGTAGCACAAACCGGAAATAGTCAATGCGCCCGGAGCTCTGAATCCGGCCCAGTGTGACACCGGATTCGCTGACTCGGGTACGATAAACAGAACACATGCAAGAAAAGAAAAGAGGAAAAAGAGAAATGATTACCTTCTATATATGAACCACTCTTAGGGAATATAAAGGCAGGGGAGAAAGACAGAGGTGCTGCTAAAATATCCCACATTTCAGAGTGATGACATTATTTAAAGCAAATATCTGCCTTAAGTCCCACCCCTGCCTATCAATGCTGTGATCCCATGATGCAATTTGTATAATCAAGCACCGCCCCATCCTTAGTAATACTATAGATCACAGCATTGATAGACAGGACCTCAGGCAATAATTAGCATCAAATGCCATTAAGCCACACCCCCATACTGAAAGGTCTCACCCCCACACCACCG
>WWET01002028.1:156883-170526 GCA_011038615.1 Limnodynastes dumerilii
GCTGAGTGGGGGGAGACTTAAGGTTAGGCTGTGGGGGGGGGGGTGACTTATGGTTAGGTTGCGGTCGGGGTGACTTAGGGTTCAGTACTCCATGGATCAATTGCTAAGCATAAGCAATCGATATCCCAGACAGATCGGAAATGGCTAGGAGCAAACGGCCCTATCGAAATATCATCATCACCATCCCAAGTAAGACACCCTCTATGACCATGCCCTTAATGCTAAGACCACACTTTCTTGTCCCAGTTCTCATCTCTGTAATTTTGGAAGGTATGTACATGTCTAGAAGCAATAGGCTGCTATAGGTCTTACTCATTTAAAAGTAAATGTGTTAACCATTAGCAACAAGCCTCAAAGCATTTCAGAGGTCAAATTTACTAAGCTGTGGAAAAGGAAAAGTGGAGATGTTGCCCATAGCAATTAATCAAATTCAATCTCTCACTTTCTTATTATATACTAGAAAATGTCAACAAGAATTTGATTGGTTGTTATGGGCAACATCTCCACTTTTCCTTTCCCACAGCTTAGTAAATCTGGCCACAAGTTCCATCACTGGGATGAAAATTGGTAAGGGCAGCTTAGAATGAATGAATGAAGGAGGATCTCAAAATACACCAATTTTAAGCTTTAAGTGCAGCCCTTTGACATAGGAATCTTTAGTGTGACAGAGGAACAGTGTTAATGCTGACTGGTTCTGTCATCAAACAGACTGGAGCAATGCATCAATGAAGATGTATGTGCCTACAACACTGTATATAATCAGGCAGATAACACGGCTTGATAAAAAGACATTGAACATGTAATCAAGAAGACAAGAACTAAGAATATAAAAACTTAGGAGTGTATTTCAATAAATAAAATAAAAAAACATTTTTAATTAAGAGTTGTTGCCATTAGGCATTTATTATCTAGTACAATCTAGAAGATATCATCTAAAAACTGATTAATTGCTACTGACAACAACTTCACTTAAGAGCCATTATATTGTATGGGTGTGGGTCCCCGGTTAGAACGACCCTGTTTCGATAGGGCCGTTTTCTCCCAGTCAGTCCCGAACTCGATGAGGCAAAGCAATCGATCCCCGGAGAACCCTCCATTGCCCGCAGTCTGATACTAACCCTAACCCCCCCTTCCTTGGCTCTAATTCCAACCCTCCCTTCCCCGCAGCCTGACCCTAACCCTCCCTTCCACAAAGCGTGACCCTAACACTAACCCGATGGCGGCGGGTCCGGCGGCAGTGGGCGCTACATTTTTAGATTTTTTGCAATAATGAATAGGTGAGTATGAGATAGGCATACCCCCCATTCTGAACAAAAAAAAAATCAAAATAGGGACAGCCAAAAAGGAACTTTCTACCGTATTGAATATACCTCCTAAGGATTATTACCACATTACTACCACATATAACTGGGAAATTTGCATATGGAAGATATGTTTGTCCCCGGTTACTGTCTTATATGTTTTAAAACCCCAGTTTTTGTTGTCTTTTGCTGTGTGTTTCACATAGGCTGCAATGTCATTTTCGGCTTTGCTAAAAGGCTATTAAGGGTTCCTGAGGTTGTGGATAGGAGAGAGAGAGAGAGTGAGGGTGGGGGCCATCCATTGTGGGTCTTCAGTTGCTCTGGCCTAGGTTAGACTGATTAGGACGATGCACCTGTGGGACATGGGGAAAAGGTTGTGATGCTGTCCCCTCAGTCTCTCACTACCTGGGGAGCAGAACAAAGACATGCAGAGAGAATCTGCTATTGTGTCAGTAATAAAACATAAGAGATTATCATTGTGTAGAAGCCAGACTTGCCAGGACTTTGTTAATTTTCTAACTATGCCTCGATGAGGCATAGCATACGATCCTCGGAGCACCCTCCATTGCCCGCAGTCTGATCCTAACCCTAACCCCCCCCTTCCATGGCTCTAATTCCAACCCTCCCTTCCCCGCAGCCTGACCTTAACCCTCCCTTCCCCAAAGCGTGACCCTAACACTAACCCGATGGCGGCGGGTCCGGCGGCAGCGGCCGCTACGTTTTCAGATTTTTTGCAATAATGAATAGGTGAGTATGCGATAGGCATACCCCCCATTCTGAACAAAAAAAAATCAAAATAGGGACAGCCAAAAAGGAACTTTCTACCGGATTGATTATACCTCCTAAGGATTATTACCAAATTACTACCACATGTAACTGGGAAATTTGCTTATGGAAGATATGTTTGTCCCCGGTTACTGTCTTATGTGTTTTAAAACCCCAGTTTTTGTTGTCTTTTGCTGTGTGTTTCACATAGGCTGCAATGTCATTTTCGGCTTTGCTAAAAGGCTATTAAGGGTTCCTGAGGTTGTGGATAGAAGAGAGAGAGTGAGCGTGGGCTCCATCCATTTTGGGTCTTCAGTTCCTCTAGCCTAGGTTAGACTGATTAGGACGATGCACCTGTGGGACATGGGGAAAAGGTTGTGATGCTGTCCCCTCAGTCTCTCACTACCTGGGGAGCAGAACAAAGACATGCAGAGAGAATCTGCTATTGTGTCAGTAATAAAACATAAGAGATTATCATTGTGTAGAAGCCAGACTTGCCAGGACTTTGTTAATTTTCTAACTGACAAAATAAAACTATCTGTGGCTGTTTGTACTAAGGCACTGGACTGGTGTGCTACATCTTGACTACTACATGGGAAAAAGTTACCCCAGAAGACCTCAACTCAAGCCTTCTCTTGGGACAAGTGTTAAGTAGTAATGGTGATCATTTAGAATCATAAAATCTTGTCTTCTTCTACTAAATCCACTCGATTGTTATTAACTACCATTACCATTAGTGGGTTGGATTCACACTGGCGAACATCAACGCACTTGCCCGTGCCAGATGTTACACAATGGATCTCGAGGTGTACGGCACTTAGACCTGTACGTCTGGAGATCCATCCGACAGGGAGGCCCATACCCACCTCCCTCCAAAACACCATACAGTGGACGGGGGGGACATGTAAGTTTTACAGTAGTGGCTGCATTTAAGTGTTCTGTGCGGATCAGCGTTCGTACGGACCACTGATTAGCATAGGACACTTAAGTTTAGGTTATGGCCGCGTAATTTCTGCCAAATCCGGATGAGAGAGGGGCGTTCATTCCCTTTATCCGTGCGGACTGCCAGATCTGTGCATATGGAAAACACACGGAGGTCTGGACCCGGCCCAATATTATTCTATGACGTTCCCTTACATATATGTATATAGTTATCTTTTTATCTTCCAATGAAATAACATTCAGCTATAATTATACTAAATAAATTCAGTGTGTTGATGGATTTTGTTTATTACAGATTTGCTTAGTGAACTGTTTCAGCTGTTCCATTCTGTAACTTGTAAATGAATTGCAAGAGAGGAACATTGTAATTACCAGATCATGATCGGAATGGTAAACATTTCCATTTACAGAAGAGAGTGACAATATTGTCTCTGTATTTTGGGATGACACAACTTACCTCATGAAAGAGATTGTTTTCAGGGTTTACAAATACAAATTGTGAATTGAGCGATGGCGTCTATCTAGACTCTGTAATTGACTGATGGCGTCCTTTGCTTAACCTCCTGGAAAGGACAGCACACAAGCCTATAAAATAACTAGTGCCGGGACAGCAGATCAGATAAAGCCAGTAAATGCATCATGTGTCATTGCACTGATAAATGTTATATTCAATTATCTGTAAACTGGGTAGTTTGTTACATAATTGCAGTTTTCTGATCTGCCGCCTATCTGGAGTATTTTCCGTTCCTCTAATAAATTTGCATTGTTCACCTCTTAATTACTCTGTGACCCTATAAACTACACTGTTTATGAGGCAATGACTACTGAGAAATGTTATTACCTGAGAATCTCATTGAAGGAGTTCTGTGTATTTAGTGGTTTTTACACCATGTGGCCCATATTCACACGTAAGAAGAAGACGCTTCTTAGCTGCGAAACCTTAATAAAGGACCTACTACACATGTGTAACATAGAAACATAGAAACATAGAAAGTGACGGCAGATAAGAGCCACATGGACCATCTAGTCTGCCCATTTGTTTATTCAAAACTATACTGACCCTAGACCCTATTTACCCTCAATTTGGGTTACAATTTATCCATCTAGTCTGCCCATTTGTTTATTGAAAACTATACTGACCCTATTTACCCTCAATTGGGGTTACAGTTTAGGATACCCTTATATTTATCCCAGGCATGTTTAAATTGTTCTACTGTATTGGCCTCCACCACCTCAGATGGGAGAATATTCCATTTATCTATCACCCTTTCAGTGAAGTAATTTTTCCGCACATTTCCTTTGAATCTACCACCCTCCAGTTTGTATCCATGCCCTTGTGTTCTATTACACCTTTTCTTTTGGAAAATGGTACCCTCCTCTAGCTGGTCACAAGCCTTGATGTATTTGAAAGCTGCTATCATGTCCCCCTCTCCCTTCTCTGCTCCAAGCTATATATGTTTAGTTCCTCTAGCCTTTCTTGGTATGATTTGTTACAAAGGCCATGGACCATTTTAGTTGCTCTTCTTTGCACAGTCTCTAATGTATTTATGTCTTTCTGTAGATATGGCCTCCAGAACTGAACACAGTAGTAGTAGGTCCTTTCTACGTACCGGAGTTTTTTAAGTAGAAAGAGGCAGCGTAATGCCGCCTCGAGGGTGGACTTGATAGAAGTGAGAGGGGGAGGGCTTTAGATTAGCCGGAGAGGGTGGGGGGATAGGCAATGTCCATGCGGACATTGCACGGATAGTTAGTCCTATGGCACTCCTATGCCATAAGGTACCTAAAAACTAGGGGGGGGGGGGATTGGGGCAAGACGAGTGATTTAGGTGCAGATTTGTCCACATCTAACTCACCTGGATCTGTGAATATGGTCCTGCATGCCAAAATACACAAGCAACTTAGTGTTAGTGTAGGACTTTTAAATTGATATTAATAATACTATCAACTCCATAGCTAGGAGGTGGGACCCAAGACTGGAGGGATGGGACTGGGCGGAGCCAAGTGGCACTGGGAGTGGGGCTGAGCAGGCCCATCTGAATGAAATAAGCTATCAGTTTGACAGCTTAAAACAGCGCTCACAATGTGTTTATAAACAGTGCTCATTACTCATACATGGAGTACAAAGCACTGTTTTAACTGTCATCCTCTGACAGCTTGTTTTCAGTGGAGGGGGAGCAGATGCCAAGGACCCCCCTCTCCTTCTCCGCAGCAGTCGCAGCCTTTGCCCTTTGCCCCCCTATATTTAACACGTCTGGTATCAAAATTCACAAACTGTCAAACGAATGATGTCGTGTGTATGAATGAATGAATGAATGTATGTATGTATGTATGTACATGTACTGGAATGGCGTTAAGCTATAACAGCGGCAGAGGAGTGATCCTGGTTAGAGGCGCTGTCTATTGGTATTGTAAAGAGGTCATGTAAGTGAGCATTCGTCATGGCAAAATCCTATAATCCTGCTGAAAGTAATTACAAAGAATGTTCACAGAAAAGGCAGCTTTTTAGCAGTTCTGTGCAATGAAGTTATTTTATTACATTTTGCTAAAATTGCACAGCGTAATGTGTAAATACTAATACAGCCACTCCACGTATCAGAGATTTCAATTACAGCTCGGGGACCCAACTGCCTTCTACAATATCTCTAGAAAGGATATAGAGCCATAAAGTTACGCTGTAATTTGCTTTTGTTTAAAGGGAATACTAATGTGTGTTTTTTTCTGCTATTGAGGTACTTGACATGAAATCTTTCTGCCTCACTGGGAAAATAGGATTTTGTTCTCAATGTCTTGAATACCCAGCAATCTTATAAACTGTGAATTTCAGCTCTTTCAGAGCTTTGGAACATCATACACAATCATATACCAATGGAAGCACATAAGAGGGATCACATACTTCACAAAGCAATCTTCTTTTCATCATGACAGTAACCTGGAAAACTCTGTCATTATACAACTTATAGAAAGGAAATACAGAAAGTCTTAATTCATTATACTGCAACCTATATACTTATTGTATGGTGGACATTAGACTACAGTATAGGACAACCGGCTGCTCTGTACAATTATCCCGCAGAGCATTTTCAGCAACCAAGAAAGAGAGTGGGTCCCCGCTAACAATGGCCCTATTGCGATAGGGCCGTTCTCTCCCAGCCAGTTTTGAATTGGCTGGGATATCAATTGTTTATGCCTTGATGAGGCATAGCAATTGATTCCCGGAGCACCGAACATGGTGCTCCAAAAGGTAAGCCTAAAAACTAACCCCAACCCTTTCCCTAATTCTGACCCTAATCCTCCCCTTCCATTACCCTAACCCTTACCCTCCCTCCCCCACAGCCTGACCCTAACCGTCCCTTCTTCCTAGCCTGACCCTAATACTCCCTTCTCTATAGCCTAACCCTAAAAACCTTCCTCCCCGCAGCCTGACCCTAACCCTCCCCTTCTATTGCCCTAACCCTAACTTCTTAAGAGCCTAACCCTAACCAACCCAACATTAAAAGTCCTCAGAGGGGTTGCTCATCTCTCCGGAGCAGTCAGTGGTGGGTCTGCGGCGGGTCCTGCATAAATGAATGGGTAAGTATGCTGATCGGCATACTCACCCATTCATAAGAAAAAAATTCTGAAATGGGTGCCTATCTGAAATAGAGACAGGCGAAAAGGAACTTTCATCTGTCTCTATTTCTAAAGGCTGCCTATTGGAGTGGGGACTGCCAAGAAATGACCAAAAACCGCCTTGATCATATGATCGGAGAAGTCAACCATCTAGCAGTTATTACTGGTCACACATCCCAGTGATGTCTTGGCCTTCAACACAATGCTCCAATGATTAGAGTGATAGATGGGGACATTGGGTCGCAGGCCGTGCGCATAAGGTTTGCGTTTTGTTGCTATCTGCGTAGATATTACGCATAAGAACTCATTCCGCTCAGAAAAACAAGGTTTAGAAAAGTGGGTGAGGGGAGGCATTTAAATTGGACAGAATGGGCTTGGTTAGGCACTTTCGTTCTTACTTTTGCTAACTCCACACAAACATACGCATGGAAAGTTAAGGTAAGGCTATGGTGGCGGAAAATCCATAAGAACGAGGGGAGTGTCTTGGGACACTTACGTGTCCAGTTAGCTACCTTAACTTTTATGTCTGGATCTGTGGCTGTATGGCCTAGTCGTGCCGGGCCTTCCCCTGCCCCCTCACTTAAATGGCTATCCCTGCCTGTATGGCGGGGATACGGTCATCGTAAATGAAGGTTCAGCCCCTTCTGTGTATTTACTGACGTACGTAACTTAGTTACATACGTCAGTAGTAATGCAATCGGAAACTCTGGCGTGCACATGCACAGATGTTCTGAGACAGGGGACTTACACATATGACTTGGGTAAGTCCCTTGTCGTACCTGGATCAGGGTCTGGCACCAGGGCTCTACAATTCTTAAGGCAATCATTGTCTACCCTATTATCTGGCAACAATGAGACGCAGCTAACGGTTTAAACCGTCCACAGGCCACAATTATTTGCTCTCTCTGTTGCATTGTCGTTCAACTTATAAGAACAGTCAATGGGAAGTAGCGCTTCCCGGTCTCCTGTGTCTGCTTATTCTTACTGCACATTGTGATAGCAAAATGCGTGGGGATTCTAAACAAGAAATCAAAAAGCGTTTTCAAGAAGAAAATGTACACAGAACAAACATGAAGACAACTTTATTTTTGGGAAACAGAAGTGACAACAGTTGACGAGTTCAAATAAAGCTATTATCGCTTCATCCCCATTTTCACTTCATTTATCCACCTGCACTTAGGTGCATAGTTTTGGGAATCCACATGTACTTATTTACTTAAATCTGAAAAAGGGCCATTGTTAAAGAGTAAGTTATCTTTAAACAGAACAATTTTCCCTACCCTCCAGGGCACATCCTAATAGAATCAGCTAATGGACAGTCAGGCCAGATCGCTCAGTCAGACTAAAATATCTGCTTAATTGATCTCAGGTTTCTTGGACTGTTCCATTAAATCGTCCACACACTATACAATAATAGTGCAGATCAACTACTTCTGCAGTGTTTGGCCAGAGTTATTAGGCAATTATTATCTGGATCAACTGTTAAATCAACACCAAATGGGTCCAGTGTTTGTCTAACTTTACACAGCTTTGTCCAGCAGATACTTCAATTGTATCTTTTGAAATGTGCGGTCCCTATAGATTTACTAATAACTCTACAGTAGTATATGATACAGGGCATTTTAAAGAGAAAAGGGGCAAAAAATAAAAACCATTAAACATAGACATTTATTAAGCAAACTATGCTCTTACAGATAAGTAGCATAAGCATTATTCTCACATGTCCTCTCCATTACAGGCATCAAATTTGCTGAAAATAGAAATTTGCTATTTGCTAAAAAAGACTGCATTTACGCAATCTACGTAAGAAAAAGATACGTAGTTTACTATGCATGCGCAGTAGTAAAAATCGCTAAACACCGGACGTATATGTTATACATCTGGTACTCTGAATAGGGGCCTGCATTTTTAAGGACATAGGACCAGCTGCTAAATAACACAAAGGGATTGTTTTCAGTGTCAAGCTCTTGTTCACTGAGCAGGTACTCAGAGGATATGTGATCGTATCCCCCCCCCCCCCATTCCTTTCGACAAACAGCGATCANNNCTTTAGAGCAGACAGGATTACATTGCTAAAGCAAACCTTAAGTGGTGTTAGCAAATCCACCCAAGCTCTGAAAGCATTCTGCTTCCAGAGCTTGATAGATTAATATTTTCCATTGAGCATTCATCGGGATTGAAGCACATTAGGGAAGAGGAACAGATATCTCCAACATCTCTGACTTTGCGCTATAGATAAATGCACTTATTTTTTTATCTAAAAACTATGTGAAAATATATTTTTAAAAATGAATAAAAGATGTACTATATGTACTCTCCAACTGACCAAAAAGAAACTTTCCCTTGCATGCACCATACCATTTATTCAGAAGACGTTTAGTAAGCACTTATTTATGACATTTAAAATATATGCTTAGTACAATTATCTGTACTGCATTTTGTCATAAAGTAGCATTTAATACTTGTATAAAAATGGCACAAAGAGGCTTTATTCTTGCGTGAATCCATTCTGAAAATACTTCAACGTGTAGGATTCAATATGTTAAAACTGCAACTAAGAACAAAACAATGAAACAAATAAGCAAGATTGAATTGTCTTTGTCATTTTGTTTTGCAGTTATTTTTCAAGCTAAGTAATTGTGTTCATTTTTTTTTTTTTTGGCAAAGTTATTTAATAAAATAAGTTTTAATGAATTAGTAAACTACTAGATGAAAGCATAATGTGTAGTAAAATATAATAATATCACACGGTACTTGTTCATTTAAATAGGTAGCTTAACACATTGACCTCTCCTCAGTCCCTTGAGAGTACTGCCAGTGGGCAGGGTATATCTCCTAACTTTGAGAGTGTTAAGTTTTGTTTTATATGGTGCATTTATGTCATGTCATGTGACTGCAGTGACTAACACTAGAATAAAACATTAATGACAAAATATTAACACTACGTCCAAAACAGCCTTAACAGTCTCACTTAGACTTAAAATTGCCATGCACAATAATGGCAGGCTTACAAGACCCATTAAAGTCTACTTTTTTATGCTGAGCTGCAATAATGAAATATCTCCAAGCCTCTGTCCAATAGAAACACGTCTGCCTTCAGGGTCGACTCAATGTGGTAAGCTGGGGGATGCGTTGCAGAAAGACGCCAAGCTGGAGAGGTGCCTTCCCTGCTCCCTACTCTGTGGTGCCCCCTGAGCCTGGATAGATGTCGCTGTTAAGCATTGTAAGACTAGTGAGAGTGCCTTACAACATTTAACAATGGCACCCATTTACTGCTGCTGTGCCTGCCACATTGTGTGACAAGCAGCGTGAACCCCCCCCCCCCCCTCCTGTGTACTCACTGAATGACACTTGTGTGACTTAAGGTCACAGCACTGTCATTCACAGCAGACAGCACTGTGGAGGAGAGCAGCAGAGGGAGGAAGACAGCAAAGGTAACTAAATTATCAGCATTTATTACAGATATAGGGCTAGATCCAGACTGAAGTAAGTGCTTGAACTTAGCTACTCCTGGGCTAAACCATGTTAATTGCAGGGGAGTCATATTTCATCTGTTGCAAACAGTATTAGAGTTGAGAGGTGATGTTTCCTATCCCAAGTCTAAGTAACAGTGTGATAGTAAAGCTGGTCAGTATCTGTGTGCAGTAAGCAATTCAAAGATATATCCCTGCATGCAAAGAATACAATTACCTTGACTCCCCCTGAAATCAAAATGGTTTAGCCCAGGTGTAACTTTCCTCTCTTATTTTCAATCTCTGAATTTTGTATTGCACTGATACTGTACATAAAGTGACATTGGTAAATGTACCAGATTAATTGCACAACATGTATATTTATGGAGAAAACATAGTAATTTCTGTTGATCTGCACAAACATGATTTCCAGGCTGCACAGAGAGGTTCATTAGCAGTAACTCTGTGCAGACACTTCATTAATATTCAGTTGGCTCAGAGCTCATGTGAATTACAACCTGCCTCACCTGTAGAATCCTCATTTCTGCTGACGTTTCATATTTCCTTTCAGAATCTGGATTTGCATTTCCTTATTTTTCATGATCTACAACTGCTTTACTTATTGAAGTAAGTTTATGGCATGAACAAAACCAGATCAGTCCACTTCCCTTCCATTTCAATGGCAACAGCAGTGTTGCAAGATTTTCTGTATATTCAACCAACTTTTCCTTAATGGCCTGTCGCCATACACCACATATATGCAATCTACGTAACAAAACGATATCATACGTCCGGGGCTGTGAATCTGGCCCTTTATGTTCGTCAAGTAAACTTAAGACACATAAAAAAAACTAAGAAAAGTAATAAAAATGTAAATTAAGTATAGAAAACAAAAAGATTTCTATCTGCGTATTTTACTGTAATGCATTGAACGAATGATTGTATTATATTCACCATTAGCGCTGTTTTTCTTTTCTCAAGTGCTGGAGAAACAGTGGTTAATGGAATATAAATAATGAGATATTTCAGTGCATTCTACAGACATTCTGTCTGCATATGTATCATTATGAATGTTACTCAGACTGTATCCATCTTCCATGTACAGAAACATAAGACTATTAACATGGTAAGAGATTATACCACTGTATGGACTATATGGGACTCATTTATTAAACCACTGATCCTGAGATCATGATAAGCTGAGGCCACACATAGGTAGAGAAAATTCAGTGTTCTAATGACTAAAAGACACAGAGGTTTACTGGAAAGGGGGAGAAAGAGCAGACAGTATGCAGGGGCTTCGTGACACAATTTGGGTGGTCCGCAGCATTGACAGGCAGGGGGATGGGCTTGAGGCAGAGAACTGCATTGTCAAGTCCTGCTCCACTGACTCACAATGCTCTGACCCACAGCATTGCTACGGTTGAGTCAGGGTTTAATAGTATAACTCAGGGTTGCCGACTTTTAAAAGCTTCCCTCCGGGAGATCTCGAAGGGTAACCATAGATGTATGCAGGGGGTGGGGGCTTAAGAATGTGATTTATGCAAATTGAGCCATTAAGCCCCACCCCTTGACTATCAATTACCCCTTTCAGGGGTTTCATAGGGATAGGAATGGGACTAGATGACACAATATGCTAGTAACTAGTAAACTAGTGTTGCCAGACAGGGGGGCAGGACTTGAGGCAGTGGTTTCATGAAAACCACAAGCCTCAAGTCTCTTGCGGGAGATCTGCCAGCTCTCCTGGGATACAGGGAGAATTGCCCAAATTTCTGGAGTCTCCCGGACATTCCGGGAGAGTTGGCAACTATGTGGTATAACTACTGGCCAAGATTTGCCTGCCCTCCAGGGATTCCAGAAGCAGTGCCCGAATTCTAAGAGTCATTCAGGAAGAATTGGCAAGTATAAGACCAACCTGGCAGGATATAATGGTAAGGTACAGCATTAATGGCTGCCGTCTACTCTCCATTGGCCTGATCCTCCTTTACGTAAGACAGGAGACTGTAAAATAACATTTGCGCATGCGTGCACCAGATGTTACCAGAGGAAACTCCTAGCTTACGGACCTCAGTTCCGAGGAAGGGACCGGTACTATTCTTCTGCATGCCTAATCTGCCTGTCTGGCGGGGATAGGTATGCAAATTAGGCCATGGGGGCTGCTCTGCACGGATCTGCTTTCAGAGCAGGGGTGTTTCTAGAAATGAAGGGGCCCGTGTGCAGACCCCCACATGGGCCCCCCTCCTCCATCTGCCTGTGGGGATAGGTATGCAAATTAGGCCATGGGGGCTGCTCTGCACGGATCTGCTTTCAGAGCAGGGGTGTTTCTAGAAATGAAATGAAGCGTGTGCAGACCCCCACAGGGGCCCCCCTCCTCCTCCTCAGACGGCCCCCCCCCCTCCAAGACAGGCCCCGCTCTTCTTCTTCTCAACCCCATCCATATCTATACAAACGGAGATGGTCTCCAGCAGTCTTCCATTCCCAACAGTGCACTGCGCAGCCTCACGCTCTGCAAACAGAAGAGGAGCATAAAGCTGCGCAGTGCACGCACGCCTGACATCCCCATGTGACACCTGCGTGCAGTGCACTGTTGGGAACGGAAGGCTGCTGGAGACCGTCACCGTTTGTACAGAAATAGGTGGTACTGGGATCTTCCATTGGGTGCAGGGTGAGTGCCACGGGCGGCCCCCGTGGGGCCCGTGTGCACTGCACACTCTGCACCCATGGTAGATACGCCACTGACGTAAGAGAGAGAAGTGAACTTCCCTGTCACTGTCTCTGACATATAGAGCAGAGCCATCTTTTCCACTGGGCACAAAGGGCAGGTGTCCATGTCCCAACAATTTTAGGGGGCCTTGAGCACTGCTGCCCAGCCCCAGCCAGCCATTTTCGGACTGACTGTCCTGTATTTCTTCTGGGGTAATCCCCAACTCCATAGAGGCCACCAGTGAAATCCACAGGCCACTGCGCCTTCTCTTACTGAATGGATCAGAGCTTCCACTTAGAATTCTGACACCATGCACCATGTGTATGCAGTCACACAGCGACACAGACATATAGTGCCAAGCACTGCTGTTACACCAAGCGGCTGCACTGCTTTAGTGATAAACTGGTACTTGGCACAGACATAGTGCTTGGCACTATGGGCCGTATTCACACTTAAGAAGTTTGTGCTTCTTAAGTGCGTAGAATTGAGAAATGAGCTAATGGGCAAAGTAATGCACAGGGGCTGCTACTACTAACCCATTTATAGGAAGGATCTTATTCAAACTTAAGAATCTTGTGCTTCTTAAGTGCGTATTTTGCTGAAATGACCTTCTACGAATGTGTAGGTCATTTACGCACTATACGTACCAGTTAGGTACAAAAATTAAAGACCGCACAGAGTAGTTTAAGTAGAATAAAGGCGCCATAATGCCACCTCGGGTGTGCTTAGGAAGAAGTGTGAGGGAAGAGGGATTTAGATTAGCCAGGGAGGGTGGGTGGTAGGCGAGGAGAGGAGAGGCAATGTCCGTACGGATATTGCACGGTTGGATAAGGTAATGCTCTTAAGTGCCATAAGGTACCTAAAAATGAG
>WWET01002028.1:178043-196303 GCA_011038615.1 Limnodynastes dumerilii
TGCTGAACTCTAGGGGCCAAATTTACTAAGCTGCAGGTTCGGAGGAGTGGAAATGCTGCCCATAGCAACCAATCAGATTCTAGATCTCTTTCCTTTTACATACTAGAGAATGTTAGCTAGAATCTGATTGGCTGCTATGGGCAACATCTCCCCTTTTCTTTTCCCGCAGCTTAGTAAATCTGGCCCTTGCACCGTGGCCGACTTTCTATTTCCTCCATCAAAGAGAAGAAATAAAGGCTGGTGTGGGGGTGGAGCTTAAAAGTGAGATTTATGCAAATCACATCCTAAAGCACCACCCCCCTGTCAATCAATACTACTATTCATAGTGCAACTGGGGAGGGCGGGACTTGATAACATAAAATACATCATCAAATGCCTCCCAAATTACCAGTAACACTAGGATTTCCGGTATTTATAGACAGGGGGTAGTGTTTGAGGTCAAAATTTGCATAAACTCACATCCTGAATCCCTTTGTGGGAGATTTAACGGCTCTTCTGGGATACCAGAACTGCTGGAATTTCAGGAGTTTCGCGGATATTCCGTGTGTTTTAAATAAAACCTTTGCGTTTTTTTAAGCAAAAGCTTAATATTTTCACCTAGTATGCAAATAAAACAACAAAACCCCTCATATTGTATCTTGGTTTGTCCAGGTGAATATTGACGACTTTTTATTGCTGTCGTGCCAATCTCAGGATGATCCCTCAGGGGCTTGGAATGTATAGGCTGGGGTGTCACTTGTAGATTGAGGTGTGACACAGTTGGGACCTCAGGCTGTGTTATCTCTAGCCTGAGGACAGCAAGGTGACACAGTGCAAGAGATTTCCGCTTCACAGCAATCAAGTCTTCCGTAGCTTTGGCGATTAAACTCCATAAGGTGGGCAGGGGGTAACATTTAAATTTGACAGTATAGGCGGGTATAAGCAGTTCACTTACAGTAGGATTATGGCAGCTACTAACTCCGGATGAGAGAGGAGAGATTGGCGGTTGGTTTATATTGTCCTGGTTTCACAATTGTTGGCCGTCTGGAGCTTAGTGTGCTCATAATAAATAATGTCTTTTATAAGTATATGTATATATTGTGTATAAAGGATTACACTGAAACACACATTGTAATGTTTATTTAGATAAAAATTAATTATTAAAATGAAATGATGCCTGAACAATGTAGACGGAAACATTTGGATGCCAAGTAATAACATAACATAATTGATATGCAAAGTGGTGTGTTTGTCTAGTAAATATTTATAGAAAATTACTTGGGACTCGCTCAGAGAACTTAGAAAGTTTGGTGCAGAAAGATGTTAAGCACAATCAAGCACACAATGGTTATTCCTGAAGAATAAGCGACTCTAAATACTCAATTTAGGGTAATCTGATGGGCATGGATTCTGACAAAAATACCAAGATAGAGGAAGATTTACTACTATAGTGTAATATTTCCAAAACAGGTGAGTCTGAATATAATCCATGTTGATGCTCTGTCGTTCCCAGTCCTGGTACATCCTATACAGAAACAATTCTCCCATATTATAGATCCCAATATTCAGAAGCAGAGCTGACAGACACTTATCTGCCTGCACAATGCATCCTGTACAGCAGGAAATACACCCTTCACAACACTGCACCCGGTGAGGCTGAGCAAGGGTTAAGAGAAACAGTAAAAAAACACGGGTTCAAATCTGCACTTGGGCAAAACCATGAAGTGAAGACAGAGGCAAATTTAAGGTCAGAGGGGACATTTTCTAGCTCACATTTAAATTTCTGACTAAAATGAAAACTGTTCAGGACGTGTGTGTGTCAGGGCTGCCGACTGCCGGAATTTCTGGGAGACTCTCAGTAAACCTTTGCTTTGAGAAAGGGTAGATCGCACCAGAAACGCGTCAGCCTGCAGCACCTGCAGACCCAAGCGAGAGGAGGAGACCAGACAGAGGAGCTCAGACGATCCTGGGACATTTCATCTAATGGGCACCGCTTTCCCATCAACCTCTGTGAAACTCTGATTACTCGATTACTGCTTTACATTAAAGTACAGTGTTCATTACTCTCGTGCAGCAAGTTTTTTAAATTATTTTATTTATTTTATTGTGTGGAATAAATTGTTTAAAGCACTTATTAATTATAGCCACCTTCTCTAGGGGATTCCTAGGAAAGAAAGGCCTGATCCAGACCTACGCCGATGCACTGTGCTTACTAAAGCACAGCGTATCGGCGTTCACTTACCTCGACACTCCTCCTGTGCGGGTATTTTCCCTCGCTTATGCCGGCTGAAGGCTACCCTAACTTCAGCCAGCCTAAGCAAGGGAAAATACGCTCGCACAGGAGCATATGCCGGCAAACCCCTCCTTCCCTCATTAAACTACCTCCCCCCTCCCACCTACACTAACTTGAGCGTAGTAACGGCGAGGGACGCCCCCTTAGCCGTTACTATGATGATACTACGGACGCCCGATCTGCCAACATCTGCCCTTCGCATGCGCAGATTGGCTTCTTAACGCCAGCCAGCGTAGGTCTGGATCAGGCCCGAAGTTACTACCAACACCTGAATAGTTTACCCCAGTTGGTCAGTATTAGGACTGCTCACACATCGGACTACATCTCATGTGATTTAGATTGGACATTTATGCATCATGATTTGATACCAATCATTTATACCTTTCATTCTTGCTATTACCATCACCTATAGGGGTCAGTACAGGGCTCATCCTCCTCTGCTTTCATATACATTGCATTTTCTATTGGGAGTGGTAGACCCCCTGAGAAGGATTTGTGGCAGCACTGCTATATGGTCCCAGCGCTTGTTTTATTCTCCTTTTTATAGGAAAAGGAACTTTCGGCTGTCTCTATTTCTAGACGTAGCCCATCGGAGTGGGGACTGCAACCGGAACGAGGGCCACTGAAAATCTGACCTGTGTGGGCATTTGGGAGGCAATTCTCATATTTCTACTTGCCAGCGCTCAAATCCCTGCCTGTACTATAAATTGTAATAGTACAACCTGCCCAGCTGCCGGAAGTGACTGAAGTGACGATAACTAAATGTTTGGATCGGTTGTTGTTGCACAAAAAGTTGACATTTACGTTTTAACCACTTAGCAATCACCAATTATCATTTTGGACCTAACAAATTAAAAAATGCAATTGTTTGGCATTTCTCTTCTATTAGTGAGGATCAAAGGGGCTGATCCCGAGGTGAGTGTACACCAGCTGATGTGATGCTTCTCTGAATGATTTTGCACTAAAGAGCATGTAGTCACGGCTGGATTAGAGCACAACCTAAGCTGCAGCGGTATGCGTTCTGAGGGCGTATTGAGGGAGGGAAAAGGTGGAGGGGTGTGGGTCCCTGCTTAGAATGGCCCTATTGCGATAGGACCGTTTTCTTCCAGCCAGTTGCTATGCCTCATCGAGGCTTATGCAATCGATCTGCAGAGCACTGAGCTATCTGTGCTCCGTAAGGGAAAAAAGTCCCCCCCAAGCATTCCCCTAATTCTAACCCTAACCCTCCCCTTTCATGACCCTAACCCTAACCTTCCCTTCCCCGCAGCCTGACCCTAACCCTCCCTCCCCTGTAGCCCGACCCTAACCCCCCCTCTCCCCCCCCCTGACTACCCCTCCCTCCCCTGCAGCCTAACCCTACCCCTCCCTTCCCCACACCCTGGAGAGGTTACTCACCTTTCCCTGCAGTAGCGAAGGCGACGGGATATCGGCGGCGGCAATGTTTCCGAATGAGAATGGGTGAAGTTTGCCGATCGGCATACTCACCTATTCTGAACAAAAAATTATAAAGTGGGCGGTATTCGAAATAGGGACATTTGAAAAGGAACTTTTGGATGTCCCTATTTCGGAAAGAAGATGTTCTAAGCAGGTAATGCAACTGGGGTGGAGAGACGTAAGCAATGCACAGTGATGGCGGGGCCCAAGCACGTTCTCCTGATTTGGAGCTAAACGCAGACATAAAAAGGACTGTTTACGGCCAAACATTGCACGAGCCCTGGGTCATGTCCAGGGCCTCCCGCATCCTATTTCAGACTCTTCCGTTAAAATGTCAGAAATCGCTGCCGATGTGTTGTACATTTGTTAAGTAATTCCATCAGTAATAATGTAGTAATTCATGTTTTTATAAAAAATATTTTCGCCAAATATTTTGTGACATTTACAGTCTGACAGAGGCGCTCGCATTAATAAGAACCTCCATTTAACGTATTTGGATGCGTATCTGCATTGCTAGTTGCTGTGTACCTGTATGCTACATGCCGTAACTGCATGCAAGCCAGAGGCACCGTTATATACACTTTGAGCACTACGGCACACATAATGCACGTCAAATTGCGTGCGTCCCTGAATCAGCCCCTAAGGGTGCCTTAACAGATTTCATCTGTTGCAAACAGTATTAGAGTTGAGAGGTGATGTTTCCTATCCCAAGTCTAAATAACAGTGTAATAGTAAAGCTGGTCAGTATCTGTGTGCAGTAAGCAATTCAAAGATATACCCCTGCATGCAAAGAATACAATTAAATTCATTCCCCCTGCAATCAACATGGTTTTGTCCAGGAGTGACTTTAAGTTCTTATCTTAAGAAGATTCTTAAGTGTGAATCAGGTCCTAAATTTCAAGCTCTTTCTTAAAACTAGATCCAGCCCAATGTCTGTTCTGAAGGAATATAGACAAACATGACTTAAGCAAACACTGTGAGAAAAAGTATATTGGAGATAATAAAAATATTCTTGTAAATCGTAACAAAAACTTCACTTCCCTCACGAAGAATTTTGTAATAATATCAAAATGTATTGAAAGGTTACAAAAATAAACTCCAAATTGCCTCAGGCTCTAATATTTGTGTTGCAAACATAGACCTTCTAGAGGAGGGAGAGGACATGATTGATTATTGTATATGTACATTGACTACTCCATAAGCAGCATATGATTACTGCCAGGGGAAACTTCTTGCGTGTCATAATAATAAGTATGGAAAGGTTAAAGTAATTTAACTGCAACAAACATGAAGAAAAGATTAGCCCGGGCTACGCAATCAATTTCAGAGCACAGAGCAGTATTTTGCAGTTTCCAGAAGATAAGCACAGTTCTGTATGTGTAAGGAAATACAAACATAGTGGCAGCTATTTCTGTAGAGGTAAACTAATGGATGTTGGACTGGATCCAGGCTTCTGATAACTGTCTGTCTTCTGTGCGGTGGGTTTAGAAAATCTACCTTTTCTCTATCTGTTCATGCATGCAAGCCATCTGATCAGAGCACGATCTGCTTGTTCCAGTCTTCCGACCAGAGGTGGAGCTAGCGAGTTGTGGGCCCAGGTGCAAAACATATGCTTTGGCCCTGATGAAATCCCAGGTAACCCGGTGGGGAGCTTCGGCGGTGTGGTGGTGATGGCTGTGGGCCCTTGTATAAGCATGGGCCCTGGTGCCGCTGCACCTTATGCACCAATGGTAGTTCTGCTCCTGCTTCCGACAACGAGGCCCAGATGTGCTCACAAGTGGTCGAGTCTATGAAGTACAGTATAAGCACGCTAACAGACTGCCGACTGATCGACACTACTGATTCACCGCCATTTTAAGGGCGAATGGATCAGATATTTTAAGGTCGAGTTCTGGTTTCGGAAGTCTATGCGACAAAGGGAGTGATTACCCAAGCGCTCACATGGATACAGCAGGGGTCCACTATAGTAAGGTCCGAACACAGCACAATGAGATCTTAGGATGCGGTCCGATATTTTAGAGACGTCCTATGCTATATTATGACTCTGTATTCATAGGTACAGTTGGTTTGGTCTGATTAGAGGGAGGGGTATCAGGGAAAATACTTTGGAAACTATGAAGTTTATAGAGAAATATTATATTTGAAAATGTCAATATAGCGTAGCATCACAATCATAGGTGTCGAAACAAGGGGAGCAAGGGGGTGAACAACTCCTCCCCCCTTCAAATATGAAGGGGGCACCTCCATGGGATAGCGGGGGGCGCACTGCATGTCTCTATGACGGAAAGTCATTTACCAGAGAGGTAAAAGATATAAGGCTTTTATTTTTTCAGGAGGCCAAATAAATGAACAATTTAATAAATAATACAATAATAAAGTTTGCAAATTATTTGAGTGTGTGTGTGTGTGTGTGTGTGTGCGGGGGGGGTGGGGGTGCCAAATCAGAACAAATCTCTTTTAGCCCTCCCCCCATTTAAATCTTCTGAAGCCCCTGATTCACTTGAAATGGAACAGGCTCATATTAAAGCACATTCTCCAGATGTTGCCCATAGCAGCCAATCAGATTCTAGCTCTCACTTTCTTTAACATATTAGTGAATGTCAGCTAAAATCTGATTGGTGGCTATGGGCAACAATCCACTTTTCCAAACCCGCAGCTTAGTAAATTGGGCCCCTGCAATGTTCGAGCAGCACTGAGAGAAGGCCAATATCCCACATGTGGCCCACAGTGAACAACAGAGCTGAACAAACTTACCGGAGCTCTATGACGTAATTCATATAATCTCACCCCATTCGCTCTGTTCATTGCAGCTATTCACAGCATTGTAAAGCCAATGGAGTTTGAAGGCACATTTTTGATGCAAATATTAAGCATTTCACAATGGGGATGTCATAAGTGCTAAGGTCAAGACCCAGGAGTCTGGCAGCTGTATTTCCCATCCAGGATCTACCATTTCAAGGTTTCGGGCAACCAATGGCAGCCATAGGGATTGTTTGCTTTATGATCCCTCTCATGAGCCGCCAATTCCCATCTATACAGGAAATAAATGCCCCCAAAGAAGACGACTGAATTGTACCCATTCATAAGGCTGTATAGTACTGTTAAATTCAAAATGAATAAAGTGAATAAAATTAATTTGATCTTACATATAAAAGAATAAATCATGTGTGATGCAGCTGTATCCGGTCACATATTCAACCATTGAATGTTAGTGTTAACAATAGCATGTAATTGCTATCTAGCGGGACTGCATGGCATAATCATTGTGAACACACAGATATATTGATTTATATTTCATCTAGCGCTTCAGTGAGAACATGAGAATGGTGTGTGTCTGATGATAAATGTCATGTACACATCTTTAAAAGTCTTATGGGATATCCATACGCAAGGAAGTGGAGAAACAAAAGAAGATAAATGACACCTATCAGGTGTCGTGTTATTGAGGTGTCCTGACCTATAATGCTACGTTCAGATTACCAAAGGTGAAAAAGCCGGCGTTTTGAAGTAATGTGAACGGGGTATTACTGACCTGTGTAACTGTAACTGTACCTAACTGTGATGTCATTTACAGCCTTTACTTATGTGTATATAATGATCTGCTTTGTCCATTGTGCACCAGTGTATTCACATTGAAGCTCATGAGCTGGTGCACATTACTTTGGTTTTGGCTGTATTTTCGGATTGTATTTTCTGTACGCAGCTTGGGATTGCACCTATTCCAATAAGCATCAATTGCATCAAACTTGTACTCATTTACCTTTAAAAAATAAGGCGACTTTCCCTAGAAAACTATATATAATAAATAAAAATATCTGGTAATATGCTAATAATGTACACAAATCACTATTCCACCCAGAACAATACAGACAAAGTGTAGTATATTTCTATAACACTCTTCATTTAATCAATATTTTATACCTTATCTCCAGTTTGCAGCTTTCCATATTCACAATATACTAGTGCCCAGGAGATTCTTACTTGAAATGTGTTTAACCAACACCCACTAATGGTAATAAAATGTACAGCACAATTCTTTCTAGCTAATCAGCTTGTATTTTATACACGCATGTATGAACAAGCTCTTCTCCATTCCCTTGAATATTTAATACACTTTATGATCACATTAATTCATACACAATCTAGCGTCTCTCTCACGACCGCTTGCTTGGTCTCTAAACTGTCATAAAAGAAAACTACCAGAAGTAAATAAGTCAGATTAGTTATAACAAATACAAATTAATTTAGAAAAAAAAAATCTAAAAACCTAATGAGTAATGAAAAAACATTTAAGTGTTTATTCTTTTAATATTATGGTTGCCTACTTTTGCAAATGAATATCAGGGAGATTGTAAGAGCACTATCAAGGCGCTGCACCAAAGGGGTGTGTCCTGTAGCGCCAAAGAGGTGTGTCCTATGAATAGCTCCACCCATAGGTGTATCTAGCACTGCCAGGAAAACTATTTTACAATAAAAATGTCAGTATTTATTGATTATTAAATTGTCAGTGAATACTTTCATTACTATCTTTATAGAAAAGCTAAAAGTGACGCTGCAGCTGATTATCAAGATTCTTTCATTACATCTTGGCCTCCATGAAATTAGTCATCTCTATAGAACTCAATGGATGAAATTAGAATCAGGGAGATTACCAAACACTTCAGGGAGTCAGGGAGATCACCCAATCTTCAGGGAGTCTCCCTGATAAACTATGTTTAATATATTAATATTGTGGAATAAAAGTTTATGAAGGTTTTCCTCATAAGAGAAAGGGACTGTAGGTATGCTGTGTAATACTCAATTTTTCTTACACTGACAATATTAAAAGCACCACTTATATTATCTCAGGAGTGTAGAACAATATTAAAACGTTTTTTGTTTTGCTTTTTTTTATTTAGTTTTTTTAGATAAAAAGTTGAAGTCCTATCTTAGCATAACTAACAATAGTTAGTTCATGGAAACTGGAACAAAGCAGATAGGACACAAAGCCATCCAAATTATGTTGTAAAGGGATCCATGGACCGGATCCCTAAGAAGCTCCGGCTTTATAGGTGCGTAATTTTAAGAATGTAACTACTGCGCATACGCAGTAGTACATTTAAGGAATCTATATACCAGTTAGGTACGTAGATTGCCTCCATGCTGTCTTTAAAGAACACAAGGAGTAGTTTGGGAAGAAAGAGGCGGTGCTTATGCCACCTCGGGGTGTGCTTAGTTAGATGTTGGAGGGGGAGGCGGGAAGAGTCATTCTACATGTGTAGTTTCCTTCTTAAGCAGAAAACTACACACAATTAGTAAAGGTATCCCTATGGCACTCTTAAGTGCCATAAGGTACCTATAAACGGAAGGCGGGGGTTAGGGGCTGTATAACTCACTCTTAGTTGTAAATATGATCCCATGTTAGTAAGTGTTATACAAAGTTAAATGAGGGAAATATATCTACAAATATATATAGTAAAGTGAGCATGAAGGGCAAAATGATTTTGACTGTGATCCTAATTACCATAAGTGCAGGGGGAGAACACTCCCCTCACATCTATAGTTATCCATGTGCTGGATGTGAGGGCTTAGCCAATCCCTTGCTATATGATTTTAATACCCCCCCCCCCTCTCCCACCATGCAGACATGCTTTATGAATATCGTCCTGTCCTGTCTTCCCCACCAAACAGATTTTATTATTATCGCTTATTTATATAGTGCCACAAATTTTCCGCAGCACTTTACAGAGAACATTATACAATCTCATAAACACACACACTAGGGTTAATTTAGTCTGCAGTCAATTACCCTAAGAGTATGTTTTGGGTTTTTTTGGCATGTGGAAGGAAACTGGAGAACCTGGAGGAAACCCATGCAGACACAGGGAGAACATACAAACTCCACACAGATAAAGCCTCATCCGGGAATCAAACTCATGAACTCAGCACTATGCTCTAAAAGTGCTACTCACCGAGCCACCATGCTGCCGTTGCAGCCCTTCCAGCATGGAAATTTGGATCCTGAGGTCGTGCTTTTTTTTTGCATTATACATGTGCAGAACTGAAAAGCTCGCAGTCACGGCTGATACAGATCATAGCGCAACTCTGGTGTCCGGCACTTGCTCAGTACATTATTAACAGCTAGCGTAGGCAGTCAGAGTCAGAGCTGCTTTGATTTAATTTTGTGAGCAGTAAGAGCACCACAGAGGAGAAAAAGAGATTCCGCAGGGTCAAGGCAAGTTTGCAAATGGAGGGGGGCCCCTAAGGGGATAGGGGACACCAAAACTGGGCCACATTCCCTCCCCCCAACACAAAATGTTTTAAAACCCCTGATTAGAGGTGGATGGAGGAAAAGATGGGGGGTTAGTAGTAAGCGTTAGTTGAACAGGGTTGGTTACTCAAGACGGATGAGGTGGCATTAGAATTCTTAGTGGCAAATCACAGTAGTTCCTGCTTCTTTGTGTTGCTGTGGCTCAAACCCACCTCATCCTACCTAGATATTTTGTGTTTATGTACTGCTTAGATTCTGAAAGGTTTGGTGATAGCATTAATAATATTTATTATTTATCTATAAGTTTTGAGTTCTTTGTTCAACAGCCAAGTGTGTTTCTCTAGCCAGAACCGCAGGCAGGATCTTTATCCCTTTCGGAATAATTATGATGTTGGTCTCCTGGACTTGCTTTGACAAGGTTTTTTTTTAGCCTGCACTATTTGAAGAATCTAAAATAAGTGGTACACATATAAGGCCAGAAAATTTCCCTTACTTCAGTCCCTGAAATGTTTCAATTTCTTCTTCTTTTATCATTTTGCCATAAGTTAGAAGACAATGAAGGGAACAGGGTTAATGAATTATTTAGCTAACTATTCAATTCATGGTGACCTTGAGCTACTTTTGATGGATTGACTGTTACTAAGGGAAATCTAGATGATGGCTCAACATCCCCTCCAGATTTTAGAATGATGACACTTCTGATGCTTCCATACATTTCTGTGCGTTTTAGTTGGAGCAGATAAGGTAGTCCCTAGATACTGGAAGTCTGTCTATGTGAGGGGAGTAGTTACCTTCTGGAATGCACAGATATATTGCAGTCCTATGATTGCATATTACTATGTAAAATTTAGAGATGTGAGATTGGATCTTAGGATCCAAGACACTTCAGGGACATTTTCCTAGCCGGTGTTAGGAAAACATTGTCTGCTTTTGAGACACTGTAATACTTTGAAACAAGTTAAAATAATATGAAATCAATGCAGGAAGGAGCTGGGGCATTCTGAGAGTCAGTTCTTGCCAACCACGGGCATTGAATGTCAAGCCAATGAGACATCTCCTTGTATTAGTATGTTCTGTTCCAAAATAGCATCAGTAAAGATAGACTGGACTAAACGCACACACTGAACGGGATCCTAAACTACGTACAGAATTTGCTATCTTAAATTCCACATGTAAGAAAACAGGGTACTGTCCCCCTGCACTCCTACGTGTGGAAGAGATTTATGTTCCCTGGACCCTGCCCTAAGTATCCTGCACGGAGTGTCACGGGCAGGGGTGTATCTATGGGTCCAGCGCCCCTGGCAAAGTAGGAAACTTTACCTATCATGTGCCCCAATCCTCCCCCTAGTACTCCCATCATGTGTCTCCAGTACTCCCATCATGTGCCTCCAGGCTCCAGCCCCCCCCCCAGGTTTTATTTATTACCCTACCTGTTTCCTCCGAGTGGGACAGCGACCCGAGACTTGCAAGGGAAATGAAGTCCCGCGCCGAGACTTGCAAGGGAAATGAAGTCCCGCGGTCACAGAGAAGCCTATGCAACCAGCCAGCCCTCATTTGGTTAAAGGCATCCAACCGCAGTCTCCAGACTAGCGC
This sequence comes from Limnodynastes dumerilii, assembly GCA_011038615.1. Classification (NCBI taxonomy): domain Eukaryota; kingdom Metazoa; phylum Chordata; class Amphibia; order Anura; family Limnodynastidae; genus Limnodynastes; species Limnodynastes dumerilii. The sequence continues at coordinate 189,593 of WWET01002028.1, forward strand.
TGCACTAGGCAACACTATCTTTTAGCCGCGAGTGGCATAGCCGGGCAGCACCCCCCTTTGGTTGGCGCCCCTGGCGGGTGCCATCCTGGCCAAAGGGTGGATACGCCTCTGGTCACGGGCTACCTTAAGTATCTGTGCATATTTTCCTTCTTAAGAAGAAACACGGAGAATGAATCACCACACCTTCCCCACCTACTTTACATACCTCCTCCCACCCACTTCTTCTTAGAAGGCAGGCCTCTTTCTACTTAACAACTACATGCAATCTTTAAAGACAAGTAGTCAATCTACGTACCTAAGTGGTACATAGATTGCGTAAGTGGCTACTACGCATGCTGGAGCTTCTTAAGTGTGAATCCGGAACTTGGTGTGTGGGCATGACCCGCTTGCGGAGGTTGTATTCAGCATGGGAAGGAGCATCGGATGCCTGCGTTCTGTTGCAGAATTGCATGTACTGCGCATGCACAGTGCATGTTGACATGTGACTTACGCACTTAACGTACGTTAGTCGCCTGTAGTTATTAGTCCTGGATCTGGCCCATTTTTTTTTTTAAATCAGTTGTAGGTAGAGAGACTTTAAAACTAAGGGATCAGTAGCCGTCTCTTCTACAAATATCAGCCTTCTACCTGTAGTGCCAGCTTGGTCTGTTACTATTAAAATTCATAACTGTGTTTCACAGCAAAACTAATTTTAGATCATTTATTCTGCATATATAAGCACAATTCATCGCATTCTCAACACACCGGCACACATTCTATTTTAGAATTCTCCCTTCTTAGTGTTGATGTGAGTCATCTCGGGATTACAGAACAGAGTAGGCATGGAAAAGAAGAATAACAAGCATTGTTGCAAAATGATTTCACGGACAGAGGAGGAAATAGAATGAGACTCCAATGTGGCCTTTGCTTACTGTTAGTCTTGTTAGTCTTCCAATCTTCAGTCACAAAAAAGAATAGCACCAAAAACCTTCTCTGTAAAGTAAGAAGTTACTGAACGTGACTGGAAACAATTCCAGAAACTGATTTTAAGTATTTATCTTTCTATATGGTCTTTTAATGTAACATTGGGTGAAAAGAATACTGATAAAGGGAATTTTCATGTCACATCAAAAGTTTACTACTTAAATAATGAATTCAATTACTGTCATGATGGAAGCTAATGAGCACAATTATGTGTCTCTAATTACCTGACTCTGTGCCAAGATACAGTGAAGCAATTTTAGGTATCGTGCCTCATCTACACAAGGTTATTACACAGAGAAAATGCAGTTACGCAACACAGCACATAGGGGCTGATCCAGACCCCTGGGAACTCCCGTCCCTCCCCTCTATCATGCGGACTGGGATACACTACACCTATAAGACTGCCTTAAGTTCTTCACATGGATCTGCATCTGTCCAAACCCAGATTTGCATGTAAGCGCTTACTGCCTCCCCCCTCCCCTGGCATGCAAATATCTTGGAATGCCCCACTACTTCCCCTAATTCTTACCCTAACCCTCCCCTCTTACTACCCTAACCCTAAACCTCCTTCCTGGTAGACTAACCCTAACCCCCCCTTACTTGCAGCCTGACCCTAACCCACCATCTCCCACAGCCTGACCTTAACCCTCCCTCCCCTGCAGCCTGACCCTAACCCTCCCTACTCCGCACAGATAGATTACTCACCTGTCCCTGGTCCGGCGATAGCAGCGGCGGAGGGATATCGCTAATTGCGAAACTGAATGGGTAAGTGTGCCGTTCGGTTGTCCCTTTTTTTTCGGAAATCACATTTTCTAAGCGGAGAGTGTAACAGCCACCTACATACCTACCTACCTTCAGTATTCTGCACACAATGCTGTGCATGCAAAATACCGGATCTTATGTAATGGCTTAGCCAAGCCCTTACAGTGTGATTACCATAGCTATCCCCATGTGCAGCACCAAGAATTCCACATTAGAATAAAGCTGCCCGACGCTGTGCTCCATGCGGAATTCAGTCTTCCCACCTGGGATGGGCACATTTACCATGTGTACGAGATACATATGGTGGGTGGGGATATCTATGCTAATTGAACAGTAAGGGCTTGGCTATGCCCTTATGCAGTTAAGTAGTATTGTGCAAGCACAGCGCTACATGCGACATATTTAAGCACATGGAAATCTCTTCTGCATGTAGGACTGCAAGGGGGAGGGCCCTGTTCTCCTACATGCAGAAGTTAAGATAGCAAATGCCGTACATTAGCCTCAGTTGCAGAGACTACTGTACAGAATAGGGTTAAATTTCCCATGGTTGATGTCTTTGCAAGAGAGCGGTGGTGGAGGTGCGGCGGAGTGATCTCTTCTTTCCGAAAGTGAATGGGTGAGTATGCCGAACAGCATACTCACTCATTCATAGAAAAAAATTTCAAAAAGTGTAAGTATCTGAAAAAGGGACATTCGAAAAGTAACTTTCGAATATCCCTTTTTTGGAAGTCAGACTTTCTAGCCGGAGATTGCAACTGCACAGATGCATACACATGAGTAGTGCGCAATATGGGCCGTAATATGATAAGAACATTTGCAAAATAGGGAAAACAGTTTTAAGACCTAGGTTTTGGAAGAAAACTGTACTAGAGTTCATGGTCTGCTATATGTAAAGTTCCACCAGTCATATTTTCCATAACCTTATTTACTTATGTCAGAAAAATATGGTTTACACTATTGCAAGATTTCTTCTACATGGGTCATCCACTGGCAGGAAACAAAATCGTTACAATATCACATAGCATTTCATACCTGACTATAACAGGGATGCTTTATATTACTACATTACTAGACCATCAGCTTCCGGTGGTGTTGACCAATCTTCTCAATACAGGAAGCAATACAGCTACTGGACACAAGAGGCCATAGAAACTAGAGCTTAGTTCACAATAAACACCTAGACAAGGGTTGTTCAGGGTGAGGACTATCAGCATGAACATCGGTTTAATAGTTTGGACACATTTTCTAAAGAAGGAAGAAGACAGGATGTCACCGTCAGCTTAATGAAATAGCAAATGACAATTACAGGAAATGTGCACAACATTTACTTATTTTATCCAGAATATTGGCCACACAGAGTTTCGACTATCTAAACGTCTTCATAATGGAAACCAGGAGAATCCTGGGATTTCTAGGAGAATTCAAAGCAGTGTGAGGAGGAGATATCGTAAAGTTCTCATTTTATTCTTTGGTACTTAACAGGAAAAAAAACCTAGACCATTTGTCAATATAACTCAGCAAATGTGCTTTTGGTGTGCAGCACTGCAATGAACACATACTGTGCACACCTTACACACAATGGAAGTTACTCAATCAATTTATAGGTAAATACAAACAGGCCAGGGGGGTAATCTACAGCAACAGAAACCAATGAAAGTAAAAGCCCCAGCAGCACTGCCAGTAACCAGTAACAGACTATACCATGCTATCTGTGCTGTGCACACCTTCCAGTAGGGCACACAATCATTTAACCAGAGGGGAGTGGGTGGAGGGCTGCCTGGCTGTATCAGAGTGCTGCTACTTCTACTCCTTTTACGGACAAGACCATGCCCCTCTTCTGAGATGGCTACAATGCCCTTTCTGACTCCCTTGCCTCTGATGCTTTGAGATATACTAATAAAGGACCAGATCCAGACATCCACTTACACTGGAGTTGGAGCTTTGGCTGCAGCAGTAGTGGAACCCAACCACATCCAGAAATCCATATAGGTGAAGGGAGGTTACTCCCCTGTCTCACATGGGATCTGCTATCCAAAAGGGGCTGTTTTCCAATCCTAAGGTTATTTTCCTCTTGGATCATGTGTAGATGTCACATTCAGAAGAGATTGTTGTCCTATAGAACTATGAAAGCTGGAGAATAGTATTGCGCTAAAATACACAGGCTGCAGGCGCCTCTTCCTAGGGGTTCACCAATGATACTCCAATGAAACTAGTGTAAAAATTATATATATAGGGATAAGGTGCTGTCACCAGTGGATCACTTCTGCAATGTTGGCAATAAAAGGTGCCACTCTCAGTAGTGGCAGCTCCATCCACGATGTCCTCCGCATGCTTCCCTGTATATTGCTGGTAACAAACGCTGCTGTCCTCCAGTGCATGGGCGCTGCCATCTTGGATCTGTGTACATGATCTACAGAAGCCAACCAAGAACAATCTAGGGAGAAGCACATGATCTGCAGCAGCGAGCCAGGAGAAGCACATGACCTGTCTGTCCAATCCAGGTCAGGGATGCTCTATTTAAGCCCAGAGCACTGAGTCTTCAGTGCCAGAACAACTTGTTCACTCAGGGTGCCTGGTTCCTGTCTGGCTTCTTGTGAGAATTCTGATTTCAGGCTTCAGCTTGCAGCCTGATGCTCAGCTGCAGCAATCAGCCTGATTACCCTTGCCAGCAGAGAACAGACTGCAGTATATTGTTCCAGCTTCAAGACCTCTGCTATTGCAGACTGTTAATCCTGTTCAACAGACTGCAGAGTATTTCTCCAGCTTCAAGATCTGTGCTGTCGGCAGATTGTCTATCCTGTTCAACAGCCTGCAGAGTATTGCTCCAGCTTCAATACCTTTGCTGTTGCAAACTGTTAATCCTGTTCAACAGACTGCAGAGTATTTCTCCAGCTTCAAGATCTGTGCTGTCTGCAGATTGTCTATCCTGTCAACAGCCTGCAGAGTATTGCTCTAGCCTCAAGACCTCTGCTGTCAATCCTGTTCCAGTTCAAGCCACCTGGTCCATTGCTTCAGTTCCACTCCTGGCCAGTCCACGGTCAGTCAAGCCTTGTTCCAGTTCCACTCCTGGCCCAGTCCAGGTTCAGTCAAGTCCTGCTCCAGTCCTGGTCCAGTCCATGTCAAGTCTTGCTCCAGTTCCAGTCCTGGTCCAGTCCATGTCAAGTTTTGTTCCAGTTCCAGTCCTGGTCCAGTCCAGGTTCAGTCAAGTCCTGCTCCAGTTCCAGTCCTGGTCCAGTCCACGTCAAGTCTTGCTCCAGTTTCAGTTCTGGTCCAGTCCACCTCAAGTCTGCACCAGTACATATCTATTCCTGGTTAAGTCACATCAAGCCTGTATCCCTTTGCCCACTGACTCATGAGCACATCCTATATTAAGGCTCCAAGCTTCCACCACCTCGCTGAATCACCACTGTCACGTCCCCGGGAACCCAGAGCAGATACCCGCCCAAGACAGTCCGTGATAGGACAATGCCAAACATTCCTACTATCAATCTCTTATTTCTACTCATGCTTTTAACCCAGGCGCCTTTTTCACACATTTAACCCCCTACTGAGCCCTCCTGTATTCTCCTGTACCGAATCCACCCACTTCTATCTGTACCCAAGATCTTTCATTGCACTTTAAGGAAAAGATTGACAAGATCAGTCAGGGATTGTCCTCCTTAATCTCCTTATCCACTAACACAATGGCCAGATGGCCAGTACCTCTCCTCCACACTCTGGCACCCTGGACCGGATTCACAACACCGCATTTTTTTACTTACGTTCCTAGTTATCCGTTTTTAGCTACTATGCATGTGTAGCAACTATTTAACACTGTCTACATAGCGTTTCATTACCTAGATTGTGTAAAGACCGCATGTTTGCAATCTAGATAGCGAAGCGCTATGTAGATAGTGTAAAATAGTTACTATGCATGCGTAGTAGCTAAAAATGGATAACTAGGCACGTAAGTAAAAAAAATGCGGTGTTGTGAATCCGGTCCCATTTCCTCATTTCAACCCACCAATAAAGAGGAAATATCTGCCCTTTTCTGCTCTTCCTACTCTACTACCTGTCCTTTTGATCCTGTACCCTCACATGTTAGTTGATGTCTACAGGGGCGTAACTAGAACTTTGTGGGCCCCATAGCAGGATTTTGAAGAGGGGCCCCTTAACTTGGGTCTCTGCCATAAGTACGGGTGCAGTGGAGTGATAGAGAAACACACCGCGCTGGGGCAGAGGATAGTGGGGTCAAAATAACTAACAGAACAAGTGGTTAAAGAAAAAAACACTTTAATTAAGCACAACATACATAATATTAAAAATACATAATAAAAATACATAATAAAAAGAGGGGCAAGGCTCACACTAGAAATCGGCAGAACCCTAACAACACAGCCCGCAGGGAAGCCACGTGTGACTCAAGTGGCCCGAACGGTAAGTAACAGAGTTACCACTGTGGGGTAGGGAAAATGTAACTTGGAAGCACAGCTATACTTGATGCAGGATGATGTTAATTGCTACGAAGTAGCCAGAAAAACTTGCAGAGAGATGGTAACAGAACGTAGCTGGTAAGTGAAAGTAGCTGACTGCGTAATCAGATGGTATGTGGAGACTGATCGATGAGAGTGAGAACACAGCAGAGCCCAAAATATAACTGCAGTCCAATAGATGGTATGGCAACGGCCACTGAGACAAATGCAAACAGAAGTAATAAATAGGATGTTACTATACCAGCCAGAGCTCCAAGTTGAAAGCGTGTGGTCCGCTCAACGCTACCAGGCGTCCCCGGAACGGAGCACAGTGCGCATGCACTGATTTGGCCACAGCTGTAGATTAACTGTTTGTGAAGCTGCCTGTGACTCTTCGGCTGTAGAGAAGGAGTATTGGCTCACTCCACGGTAATAGGCAGATGGTATACAAAGTCCCAGTGTCTGTCTCGCCCCACAGGAATAGGAATAAAAAACTGTATGCACAGTCCGTTAATGCGACGCGTTTCGTCCCAGG